>SJYA01001920.1:771497-836676 GCA_006410615.1 Neotragus moschatus | reverse complement strand
ACACACACACACACCCAGCTTCCACATCAGAAGGAACCAGTACATTTCATTAACACATCCTCATACACAAATAAAGCGTCAGGGCACTGACAGGCTGCCTCCCTCTTGTGGCACTGTCTCCTGCCGCCCTGAAGCCCTGGCCAGGGAGGGGCCTCCCCCACACCTCCATTCTTCTGTAGATCTGGGAGGGGCCTCGAAGGGGGCTCCCAAAAGTCAGAGCCGGGCACTAGTCTCCATGGAAAGGGTCTGGTTACATTTATTGACATGAAGTGCCGACTCCCTGATGTGCTCTGGAGCACCGGCTGCCCCAGGCAGGCAAATCTAATTAGAATTACCCGACCCTGCAGGAGGCGGGGCCCCCTCCTCCTCCCTGCCCTGCCCCCAACAAGGGCTGTGGAGAGGGCGTCTGGTGCTAATGGGAGAGGTGTGGTTGTGGGAGACAGACACCCTGGGGCCCTGGGGCAGGAAGGGCTGCGGAGGAAAGAGCTGGGCAAGGATGCTGACATCCGTCCGCTCGGTCGTCCTGAGAGGCTGGATGGCCGTGTTTGGCTGGTTCTTTGGTGGCATCAGCTCTTCTTCACCTTCAGAGAGTTGCAGAGATTACCGTGCAAATGCCAGGGACTGTGAGGGGACCCGCCCCGCAGAGGTGAGGCATGTTGGTTGAAGGACCATCTGGGCCTCCATACATCAGGTGACCCCATGATGGACAGTGGGAGGCAGCCCACTTCCTGGCTGGGCCTGAGTGGGGCACGACCCTGGGGTCTTGGGAAGGGCTATGGAGCATGTGGGTCCCACTGGTGGGACACAGAGAACCGTCTGCTTTGTGCCCGACATGGAGCCGGGTGCTGACATGGGTTGTCTCATTATTCTTGCCAGACTAGTGATTAGGTTCTATCGTGAAACCAATGCTGAGATGAGTACCAGGAGGAGGGAGGACTCGAGTCTAGGTTTCCAGAAGCTTTTTGTCACACCACTAACTGGGGTTCTTTCTAGACTAAGGTAGGTGCTTGCTACATGCCCTTGCCCCCTGGAGTCTGGGAAGGGGCCGGGGACCCATCTGCAGTGGGCACATGAATCACTCGGGATCTCCTCAAAGAGCAGAGCAGGAATCCCGAGGTCGAGTGAGGCCTCAGAGTCAGTGTCTCCAAACAGCTCCCAGGGGATGCGAGGCTGCCAGTCCGGACCGCACTTGAAGCATGTTGATCACTATCTAAATGAGGTGTGATGACTGTACCCCATTGCGTTTCAGAGGCCGTGGCACTCTCCTGTCCCTGCTTCTGCTCCCCACAAAGGCACAAGCCCACCACACAGCTGAACTTATAGACGCTGTGCAGCCTCGTGTCCCCACACCCAGCTGCTCTGGCCAGCAGCTGTGCTGGGAACTCACCAGGCTCTCCTCTGCCTGGAATCCACCCCCCCCCTCCCCACTTCTCCTGCTGAGCAGTCTTACTCAGGTTTCAAGATCAAGCTTGAATACTGCCTCCCTGTTGAAGCAGTCTCTGCTAAAGCTCTGACCACTCTATTGGTTTCTTGTTCTCGTTTTCAGGGAATCTGCAAAAGCCCACACGCTACCCTTATAATTTACCCTCTTTCCCCTGCACCCAGCACAGCATCAGTAACAGCAAGGATTCAACGCCAAGGCGACCGGAGGACCGGAGTACTTACTGGTCTGTGTTGTGGGAAGGGGAGCTGGGGTCCTTCTCAGGGCCTCTGACTGGCCCTGTGACCCAGATCCAGGCATCCTTCAGAGCCCAAGGCAGAGGTCTTTATGCACAGGGGCTGGGCCTGGCCTGCGTGTGCGTGTCTGGGGGTAGCGGGGTGGTCCTTGGGAGGCAGGCACGGTGTTATCCAGGCCTGGGAAGAACCTCCAGTCAGGATCCAGGGATCAGGGCCCATTGTTCTAGGCTCACAACTGTTGGCATTAGAGGCATTCATTCAGCCCATCTGAGGGACTACAGGTAGTGCCAAGGGTAATTATGATAACAGCTAAAATTACGACCATTACCACAAAGCCACTGTCAGGACTGGGGGCAGGGAGTGGGGGTGAGTGAGGAAGGACTCTGTCCTCTGATTCACCCTAGGTGGGCCGTTCTGAGTGTGGGTGGCCTTAGCGCCCACTGCAGGGCTCGCCCAGTGAGGTCAGTGGTGCTGATGTTCGTGGCTGTACGTGCCCACACGAGTGGATGTGCACAAGGGTTTGACCTCAGTACCAGTGCCTCCATACTTGGGCATCTCAGTGATGTGGGCTACCCACGGATAAATGATGACCGAAATCCCTGCCAGGGCCTCCTCAGATCTGCCTTCCAAGGACTGCATCTTCACCCATGTACACAAGACAGACCAGAAAGTCCCTGAGCCCCACCCACCCTCTGAACAATCAGGGCCCACCCCTGGGTGCCAGGGGCCAATGCACACTAAAACAAGACAAGCAGCCTGCTCCCTGCTAGCAGCCCCTCTCGGGGAAGGTGTCAGAACCTCCACCGTCACGTACAACCTCTACTGCTGAAAACCAAAGTCGACTGTGAATCACAGCGTGGGCCACGCGGTAGCTGCATTAGATTCACCTGGAATGCTTGTTAAAAATTCATGTCCTCTTCCTGCAGCTTGACCTACTGACTCAGCATCTCCAAGCACGGAGTCCAGCTATGCGTGTTCTACCAAGCCTCCCAGCGGCTTTCAGGTGGACTCAGGGTTTGCTCATGAAAAAGTCTTGGATGGTGTGTGTTGGAGTGAAGGTGACAATGGGCACTGGGGCCAGGACAGTCCTGAGGCAGCTCTGAGCGGTGGTGGGGGCAGGGGCATTCTGATGCTCATCGGGACTCATCTCCCCAGCAGGGCTGGGGAGGACCCCTCCTGGGAGACATAGCCCAGGCTGCATTTCCCTCCCTGGACGATTCCAGGAAGCTGGAGCCCACCCTGCACGGCCAGCTGAGGGCTCTCTGGGGTGATTTCAGAGGGAAGCGGGGAGAGAACAGCCCTGGCTACTGGCTTCCATGAGTCCACCCTTGGGCCTGCACTCTCAGCTCTCACGGCTGGGCTGGGCCTGAGGCTACCCGGGGGCTTCTGAGCGTGGCCCGGCCAGAGTGTCTCCTACCTGTACACAGCGCGCTTGTCAGCCTCCAGCTGGGCCTGGGGGTCAATGGGGGCGGTGGGCACGGGCGTGCTGGCAGCAGCCGAGGGCGTGGAGATGTGGACAGCCTGGGCCTTAGAGGGGGCTTGAGCGGTCGCCGTCATCTGCAGAGACAAGAGACAGGAGGTGTGGGTTAGTGGGCCAGGACCACTGGTTCCCTGACTCTACCTCGTCCTGTGTTGTGTGTGTGAATAAGAGAAAGTGTACAGAGAAATGTGAGTGTATACTGAGCACCCATGTGTACATGTGCTACAAGTGGGCAGAGAGCAGGCGTTTCCTCAAAGCAGAAGGTTCTGGAGAACAGTTTAGGACCATCCAAAACCAAGTGATGCTGCAGTGAGCTCACTTTAAAAGCCATAGTTCTCAATGTAAATTAAGGTGGTGGCCTCTGCCCAGAAGCTGGGGGAAAAAAATCCCGAATGATGAGTCCTTTAAATTTCGCTTACGAGTCACTTGGGCTGTGCCGAGCAGTGCTGCATTTGATTCTATGACTTTGGAGGGCAGGAAAAAATTAGCTGAGTCAGTTCTCAATTGTGCAAAGATTTATTCCATTTAACGTAAGCCAGAGGTAACTGTTTTAATGGTTTTGATTGATAACTGAGTGTTCTGCAAATTTTGGTTTACCTGGGCACGTGAAGATAAGCAGGTTTTAGTGGACAATGAGATTTCTGTTCTCAACTCTAACGAACATTTGGGGTAGTCGTTTTCCTCCTGTGTTACATGCCTTGGAAGGTGTCCCAAGTTTATGTCAATCAGAGCACCTTTTAAAAATATATTGGACTTTCTGTATAAGATTTCATTTGAAGAAATGATTAAATGGCTTTAAAATGTTTGGCAACAACCATCATTACAGAACTTAATGCTTTTATATTTTATTTTCTTTGATTAAATGGATCCCTGAAAGATCATGTGTGGTGATAAGCCTCAACTGTTCCCTTCCTCCAAGCCTGTCCACAGCACCTCACAGCTCTCAACCCCTGTGCTCTTGGGACTTGACATCCTTGTCTGCCTCTCAAGATAACACCTTGTTCACCCCTCCATCCCCAGCAAGCAGTTGGCACAGAGTGAATGCTTGGTATGTGTTGAGAAGATGAATGAGGGAATAAAGAGTGAACACACCNCATGATCCAGTGGATGTTGGCAGTTTGATCTCTGGTTCCTGTGCCTTTTCAAAACCAGCTTGAACATCAGGAAGTTCAGGGTTCACATATTGCTGAAGCCTGGCTTGGAGAATTTTGAGTATTACTTTACTAGCGTGTGAGATGAGTGCAATTGTGCAGTAGTTTGAGCCTCATTAGAGTTGTCCAAAACAGTGCCCCATGAGACTATAGATTTAAGTTAATTAAAATTTAATGTAAGTAAAGGTTTAGTCCGTCAGTCACATGAGTCACAGTTCAAGGGCTCAACAGTCCCAGGCAGCTAGTGTCTACTGACCAGGACAATGCACGGGACACCCCCATCATCACCGAAAGCTCTACTTGGATGGCACTGCTCAGGAGCATTCCATAGTCACAAAGAGAAATAAACCCGAGGAAAGAAGAAGCAATTAAGATCAAGGTAGGATGTACTGTCATAAGGGTGTTTACCAGTTATGTGGGAAATTGGCATCTTGAGTCCAGGGGGCCTTGAAAGTAAATATGTGTGAAGGTGTATGAAGGCTGTGGAAACACCATAAGCAGTTTCTCCAATGAGAATCACGTGAGTCTGCCAGTGCACTAAAATGCAGATTTCACACAGCTGCAAAAGGCAACCAGCTTTCCTGAACCTATACAATTTGATGTCTTAATAGTCCTCTAACCTTATTCTCAATTTTCTCAAACGTCAACTATATATATTCAAGGTAGAAAAGTATACATTTTCTGTAGCAGTGCTATACGGGGTGGGGTAGGGGAGGTGGGAGCAGGTGAGGTGCAGAACATAGGAAAGACCAGTGAGAGGAGTACGACTAGCCTGAGGGCAAAGAACATCTGATTTGTAGAACTACAGACCTCGCCAACCCCTCTTGTTTCTTTAAATTTCATATTTTAAATAATTCTAAACAGCTGAGGGAATTTTAGCTGTGCTTTATAAACACTGCTGTTTTTCTTAACGCATCTGTTTTATACATCACTATTTAAATCTGATGGCCTGCTCTGCCAATTTGATGAGGGTTCTGAAAGCCTACCTGGCACTGAAAGCTGATAACAGTCAGAAGGTGGCTTTTCTTTGCACTTCTATTTACAACTTTCCCCAACATTCCAAGACCAAGCACCACCTAGCCAATAGATGACTCTGCCCCAGCATTTCCTAAACTATTGAAGAATTACAGTGAGAGCCCATGAGGCCATCCTTGAAGAGAATCCTTTTTGTGTCTCAAAAATCAATCCTTCATGTTTTGAAAAAATGAAGAAAAATTAGTACAAAGGACATGCTGTAGTATGGGGATTGCCTTCAATGTTACCCTCCTTTATTATAAAGTCTGTTAAAAAGTGCCCTCTTTTTATGGTCTGCAAAAACATAATGAGTTTTCAACAAAAAAATCTCTACCTACTAATGGTGATAGTTTAATAATCTTGGGTATTCCATTTCAAGAATTCAGTCCATCCCATGCCTTTCCACTTTCTCGTAGATCATCGTTAGACATGAATTCATATGGCAAGAATGTAAAATCTCTTTGGAAAAAAGAATGGACTCTGTGCAGGAAGATGCACTACTAATTTTAAGACACTGCTCAAATGCACTTTAGCAGGTTTAGGAAGTTTCTGTGGTTAGATTCCTTACCTTTCCCACAAGATGGTCATTTAATGCCTGTCATATTTTTCCTAAACACTATAAGCCCTGTACACCCAGACACATCTACAATCTGAGCTTTATCAGCAAAGCTTGAGAGGAATATGATCAGTGGCAAAGATTAAGGGGGCTTTGCAAACAGAGGAAGCATATTCCATGTTAATTGCTAATCAGTTTCAGCCACTGTGGCACCATGACAGGGCAGCGGGCCTACCTAACAAGAAGGGGACAATCTCGCCTTTCTGAGGTACAATATGTCTAAACCGAAGAATCACCCAACAACCCCAGGTGACTAATTTCTCTATAAATATATTATTGACATAATAGAGGCCTTTTTAATGGGATTATAACTACCCAGACAGCTGCTCTGCTAGTCAAGGAGAACATGGTTGACAAAAAGACTTAAAGGAAAGAATAGAGGAAAATAGCAAATCTCCAGCCAGGCACACTTAAATGACCTCATTGCTTCAAAATAATAGGATCATGTTGCAGATATGAAAGGAAAAGCCAATGCGCTTAAAGCAATCGCTTTTTGCATGCTCTTCACCATTTCTCTCCCACTGCTAGACGGAAAAGCCCCCACTTCTCTTGTGCCAAAAGCAGGCATTGCAAACCAAAGGCCACACTGTCTGTTATAGTGTTCTTTAAAGGAATTATGCATGGATTTAAAAGGGCTCTAAAATGGATATGTTCTTTGCCTACACAGCCAGGCAAACTTTTATAATTAATATGAAATTCTTCCAAAGTTTTACTAAAAAAAAAAGTAATTCTCTCAGATGCCCAGTTTTCAAGGAAAAGAAAAGCATATAAAGTGATCAAGGAAAAGAAAACTGACTTAAAAATCACTTCCACAACTAAATCTCACTTGGATTAAAAGATAAGGGCATTAAATAAAATGGTAGGATTCTCTTTATTGCTGCTCATTTTTTTAAAAAAAGGGATAAATATGTGACATTGTCTACATTCTTTTAAGGTTCATAGAAAAGAGTACAGTTGTTCCCCCTTCTCCATGTGGATATTCCCCAAGACTCCCAGTGGATTCCTGACCCCCTATACAAACTATATTTTTTCCTATATATACATTCCTATGATAAAATCTAACTTCTAAATTAGGCAGAGTAAGAGAATAACAATAAAAATAATAAAATAAAACAGTTATAATACGCTGTTAATAATAGTTGTGTGAATGTTGTCCCTCTCTCTCTCTCAAAATATCTTACCATACTGTGGTCACCTTTCTTGTGATGATGTGAAATGACAAAATGTCTCCATGATGAGATAAAGAGGGATGAATGACATAGGCATTGTGACCTAGCATTAGGCTACTACTGACCTACTGACAATATGTCAGAAGAAGGTCATCTGCTTCTGATGATTCTGGACCATAGAGCCATGGTGCAAGTGTCTGGGTATCAGGAGTAGACGATGTCCATGGGTGAGGATCCTAGGCAGGACAAAGCCAGGTGGAATGATAATTCATCAGGACTCTTAGCACTGAGAGCAAGTTAAAACTTATAAATTGTTTATTTCTGGAAATTTCTTGTTCATATTTTGGACTGTTACTGACCGTGGGTTATAGAAACCTGGGAAAGTGAAGTCACAGATAAGAGGTGAGGAGGGGACTACTGAAAGGTATGATCAAAGCTATAGTTTTTCTAGTAGTCATGTAACGATATGAGAGATGGTCCAGAAAGAAGGCTGAGCACCAAAGAATTGATGCTTTGGAATTGTGGTACTGGAGAAGACTCTTGAGAGTCCCTTGGACTACAAGGAGATCAAACCTGTCAATCCTAAAGGAAATCAATTCTGAATATTCACTGGAAGGACTGATGTTGAAACTGAAGCTGCAGTACTTTGGCCACCTGATGCAAAGAGCTGACGCACTGAAAAATACCCTGATGCCGGGAACAATGGAAGGCAAAAGGAGAAGGCAGCAGCAGAAGAAAAGATAATTAAATAGCACCACTGACTCAATGGACATGAGTTTCAGCAAATTCCAAGCGAAAATGAAAGACAGGGAAGTCTGGTATGCTATAGTCCATGGGATTGCAAAGAGCTGGACACAACTTAGCAACTAAGCAACAACAACTGAAACCTCAGTTAAGAGTTGATAAAACACAGCTAAACTCATGACTTATATTTCTTTGAATTTGTTCACAATGGCTAGTGACTTACCCACATAAGGCATTGAAACATTCATTTATTAGGTAACTAGAAATTCAATGGAACTTGAGTACATTCCTGCCCTTGAGTACATTAGGACCCCATGGAGCAGAATCTGAGATGGGGATTCTTGAACATGTGATTTACAAGGGTAAACCCTCAGATGAAATTTGTAAGACAGTGATGGACACAGCACAGGAAAGAGGAAGGAGCTCCAGAAGGATGCAGGATCAGCTGATCCCAGGGAGAACTCTGGGTATGAGAACCATCACCCCACCCAACCACCAATCCTCTTTTTATTCCTCCAAAGCCACTTAAGGTAATAAAGTAATCAAACCTTAATATCTCAAAAGCTAAACAAAATAGCAGTTTAGTTTTGGTTTTGCTCATATAAGTGATCAATGCAAGTTTTCTCATGAGGAAGCTCTTCTTTGAGCCCTGATCCAGGGACCTAGGCTCCTTCCATTGTGTTGTTTCACCAGAGTCTTCAAACACACAGTCTCCACGGTATAAACAAAAGAGATGGAAAGCCCAAGGTGGAGGCCCCAGGGAGCTTTTCAGGGCCTGAAAGGAGCAGGCCTTGCTCCCACCCATATCCTATTGGACAGAATTCGGTCAATGGCCAAACTAAATTGCAAGGTAGGCTGGGAAATATAGTTCAGTTATGCCAGGAAGAAGCACATTTGAGGACCATCTAGGCAGTCTCTACCACTGCTCTCTGACTCTGCTCAGAGCAGGCCACGGGAATAGACATGCCAGTGCCAACACAGTAGAGGAGACTTCATTCTGAGCTTTCACGACCACTTACACCATTGTTCACAGACTTCCCCTTCCCCACTGGCCAAGGAGGGAGGGAGAGTGCAGAAGAAGAGGTGTGGGGAGGAGAAAGGACCCGGTGTCCTGCACACAGCTGAAACAACATATCTTTCAGCCTTTTGAACATGTGGCTAGTATAGAGCAGGAGTACCTACGCACAGTACCTGCACTGACCACTTGAGCCATGGGGCCTGACTTTGATGAGCCCCAAGCTTCTGCAAAAAGCTTGGTGACTCACCTGTCCACTCTATGCCACAGTTTCCTCATCTGCTGAATGGGACAAAGATATGGTAATGTCTAGTCTATACCTCACACTGGAATTGTCTAGAAAGGGCAAGTAAGAAAACAAAGTCTTGGAGAATTTAAGACCTATGGCAGAGTTCCAATAACAAAATAGTGGCATAAGACAAATTCCAGCCCATACTTTTCAGGCCCTACCCTGGGACCCTTCACTGTGCTGCAATACCTCTCTCATCAAATGTGAAAGCTTGTAGAAGAGTGTAAATTATGGCCTAAATGTAAGGTTGAATCATTCCTGTTGCACACATTTGTGTTATTGCTTTTCAGAAGGACATTTGGGATCCACAAATAAAAATTCCCCAATCAGCCTACAAGTCTAATCATATTGTAAGGCACTGCCAGCTCACAGAACACCGTGATAAAGCCATTAGCTTGTTCACGAGAGAATGATGGAATGTTTACGGACTGAAGCAACCAAATGACAAGCAGTAGGTCCACAATAAAAGCAGAACAAACTGGAAATCTTGCACAGAAATCTGGAGATATGTTGTCCCAGTGCTTCTCAGCCTAGATATATACATTGGCATCACATGGTGAACTTTTTAAAAATGCGGATGCCTGAACCCCACTCCAGGTGAAGTAAAGCAAAATCTTTAGGGTGGGGCCCAGGCATCAGTGCTTTCTAAGGTTTCCTAAGCAATGCTCAGTACTATACATTCAAATATATACTGTATGTGGATCTTCACAGCATTTTGTTGGAGAGTGATGGCCCCCTGAAAGGATGTGGGGGCAGGCAGATAAGAGGTCTGAGACAGAAGAAGAGCAGCTCGATATTAATGGTAACAGACACATGAACCCCTGTGGAAGCCAGGACAAGGCTCTGCCTCCACACTCTTCCTCCTACCCTGGCTCAGATGGTGGAGTCATTCCTGGAATCATGGCAAACCTAGAACTTGTTTCTGAGCTCCATCACCAGTATAAGGGAGTTCCTTAGATAGGAAACTGGTGCTCAAGGAATCACAGATAACAGTGAATGAAACACAAGTTCACAAGGTAAGATAAGAATAACCCCCACTAACTGAGTGCTTACTATATCCTAAGCATTGGGCAAAGGGCTTTACTTGCATTAACTCATTTAACCCTTATGACAATACTGTGAAGTACATATTGTGACATCCATTTTACAGCAAGAAAAACTGAGACTGAAAACAATGAAATAATCTCCCTCAGCCATACACAAATAAGTACTATAGCCTGGTTTCAAATCCAGACTACCCACTTTCAAAGCCCTTGCAGTTAACCAAAAATGGTAGCTAAATGGAGGGGCCTATGCACTGTCTTGACCCCAGTCACCCTTCAGAGTTGGAATCCAATGAAGGATGAGAGCAAAAAGTTTAAGACTTGTTCTAGATAAAACTCTCTGAGATTGCAAAGGCCAAATACAGTAAAAATCCATAACATCATAAAAGCAAAACCAAACTTATAACAGAGTCCCTAAAAAGCCAATTGATACAAAGGTTACACAGACCAATGGACCAACCTTATGAGGGAAGAAATCAAAAGGAAGAAAGAATTCAACCTTGAAGCCTAGGAAAAGGAGACCTCAAACACAATAAGTTAAATATATATATAATGAAAGGTGGAGAAATACTACACAAATGTAAGAAAAACTAGAAATGTNGCCAATTGATACAAAGGTTACACAGACCAATGGACCAACCTTATGAGGGAAGAAATCAAAAGGAAGAAAGAATTCAACCTTGAAGCCTAGGAAAAGGAGACCTCAAACACAATAAGTTAAATATATATATAATGAAAGGTGGAGAAATACTACACAAATGTAAGAAAAACTAGAAATGTAAGTCCAAATAAATGAAGAGGAAATAGACAAACTACCTGAAAAAGAATTCAGAATAATGATAGTAAAGATGATCCAAAACCTCAAAAGTAGAATAGAGAAATGCAAGAATCAATTAACAATTTAATTTAATCAGTTAAACACACAGAGACAAATAACACAATTACTGAAATTAAAACTACTCTAGAAGGAATCAATAGCAGAATCTCTGAAGCAGAAGAATAGATCAGTGAGCTGGAAGATAAAATGGTGGAAATAACTGCCCAAGAGAAGAAAAAAGTAAAAACAATGAAAAGAACTGAGAATAGTCTCAGAGACCTCTGGGACAACATTAAACACACTAATATTTGAATTATAGGGGTCCCAGAAGAAGAGAAAAGCAAAGGGCATGAGAAAATTTTTGAAGATATGATAGTTGAAAATTTCCCCGACATGGAAGAGGAAATAATCAATCAAGTCCAAGAAGTGCAAAGAGTCCCACAAAGGATAAACCCAAGGAGAAACATGCCAAGACACATACTAACAAAAATTATACAGTCAGGAAGTGCAAGAGAAGAAAAAGATCTACAAAAATAAACCCTAAACAATTAGAAAATGTCAGCAGATATCAATAATTACTTTAAATGTAAATGGATTAAATACTCCAAGCTAAAGATACAGACTGACTGAATGGATACAAAAACAAGACCCATATATATGCTGTCTACAAGAAACTCACTTCAGGTCTAAAGATACATATAGACTGAAAGTGAGAGGATGGAAAAATATATTAATGAAAATGGAAGTCAAAAGAAAGCTGGACTAGCAATCCTCATATTGGACAAACTAGACCTTAAAATAAAGAATATTACAAGAGATAAGAAAGGACACTACATGATCAAGGGACCCATTCAAGAGAAAGACATAATAATTGTCAATATCTAGGCAGCCAACATAGGAGCACCTCAATACACAAGACAAACACTAACAGACATAAAAGGAGAAACTGACAGTAACATAACAGTAGGAGACTTTAACACCCCACTTACACCAATGGGCAGATCAAAACAGAAAATTAATGAGGAAATACAAGTCTTAAATGATACGTTAGATGAGATGGATCTCATTGATATCCTCAGGACATTCCATCCAAATGCATAAGAACACACCTTCTTCTCAAGTGCACATGGAACATTATCCAAGATAGACCACATCTTGGGTCACAAATCAAATCTCAGTAAATTTAAGATAATTGAAATCATATCAAGCATCTTTTTTGACCACAGTTCTATGAGACCAAATACCAATTACAAGAAAAAACAGTAAAAAAAAAAAAAAAAACACAAATACATGGAGAGTAAGCAATATATTTCTACATAATGAACAGATTGCTAAAGAAATCAAAAGAGAAATCAAAAAAATTCCTAGAAACAAATGACAATGAAAACACAACTCAAAACCTATGGGATGAAGCAAAAGCAGTTCTAAGAGAGGTTTATAGCAACACAATCCAATTTCAAAAAACAAGAAAAACAACGAATAGATAACCTCATTTTACACCTAAAAAAACTGAAAAAAATAAGAACAAAAAAAATTAGGAGGAAAGAAATCATAAATATCAGAGCAGAAACAAATGAAAAAGAAAAGAAAGAAACAATAGCAAAGGTTAATAAAACTAAAAGCTGGTTCTTTGAGAAGATAAACAAAATTGACAAACCTTTAGCCAGACTCATGAAGAAAAAAAGAGTCAACAATCAAATCAACAAAACTAGAAATAAAAAAGGAAAGACTACAAAAGACAATGCAGAAATACAAAGGATTATAAGAGACTATAACACTGAAATCAGATTGATTATATTCTCTGCAGTAAAAGATGGACNGTCTCTTCAGTCGTGTCCGACTCTGTGCGACCCCATAGACGGCAGCCCAACAGGCTCCCCCATCCCTGGGATTCTCCAGGCAAGAACGCTGGAGTGAGTTGCCATTTCCTTCTCCAATGCATGAAAGTGAAAAGTGAAAGTCAAGTCGCTCAGCGGTCCAACTCTTAGCAACCCCATGGACTGCAGCCCACCAGGCTCCTCTGCCCATGGGATTTTCCAGGCAGGAGCACTGGAGTGGGGTGCCACCACCTTCTCCTTTTGTATTCACTAGTTGGTTGTATTTTTCCGATTCTGCATGATCATACAGTATTTCTCTCTCTCTGTCTGACAATTTCACATAGCATAATGCGCTCCAAGTCCATCTGTGTTGCTTCAAATGGCAAAATTTCATTCGTTTCTTGAGTCATATGAAGAAGCCAGAAAAGTTGGGATGTGACTGGTCTGTGGTCTCAGATGTCTCTTGTCTTGGACCAGTAAGCTGGCTGTAAATATGATACCCATCAGGTGTCCATTCTTTAACCAGCTGAAAAGTACAACTCCATCATTGTTTATGAGCCCATGCTGTGAAATTGTATTTCTTGGCTGTATTTTTTCCTGCTAGCATGTTTTCAACATATTGGTCATAAAGAAACAATAACAATAAGCTGGAACTACATACAGTGTTTTGAAACCAAGATTTTCATTCATTGCATCACAGTGAATTGGTGGGGTGGGAAAGGCCCATATCCACCCACCTGTTTGGATGGTTGTAATGGTCTCTGTGTCACCCAGTGTATATCTAGAACAGAGTCTCAAAACAATGAGCTGTGAGGGGTCTTTTTCTCTATAAACCCCATTTGGCCACTCTCTTATAGAAACTCCCCATTTCACTCAGAAAAAGAGCCAAAGTCCTCCCAGTGGTTTGAGTCATCATAAAATCCTAGCCCCACTGCCTGCCTGACTGCATCCCTTTCAGTTCTCCTGTGGGTTCACTGCTCCAGTCACGCGGAACACCAAGCTGTTTCTAGAGCACACTATGCTCTGTTGCCTTCTCCCAGACTGTTTCCTCTGGCTGGACCACTGCTTCCTGACCCTCAGCCCCAAAGATCCACTCCTCCTGTTCCTTCTACTCCTTGAGACCTTCCTCCAGGTTAACAGCTCACCGAGACCCCATCCAGCCTGTCGGCTATGCAGCCCCCACTTCCTGAACCCCTCCTGCTATTCTTTCCCACCTGGGTTGCTCTCTGTGTCACTTTTCACCCGATGGCCTGAGATAAATTTTATTTCAGGTTTTTTCTGTCTTCTGTCACTCAGAAGTCAGCTCCCTGNGCAGCTCACCGAGACCCCATCCAGCCTGTCGGCTATGCAGCCCCCACTTCCTGAACCCCTCCTGCTATTCTTTCCCATCTGGGTTGCTCTCTGTGTCACTTTTCACCCGATGGCCTGAGATAAATTTTATTTCAGGTTTTTTCTATCTTCTGTCACTCAGAAGTCAGCTCCCTGGGGGCAGGACTATGTGCCTCTTTCTTTAGCTGGGCCTGGAATAATTCCTGGTAGAAGTTGAATCAACGTTCACCGTGTTCATTCCTGTTTTACCTGAAGAACACGAGGCCCATGGAAATGACTGCCACCATCATATAGGAAGCAGGTGTAAGACTGGAGATCTGAGCCAGATCCCCTGTTTCCAGGGATGTGTTTAAGGCAAAAAGGAGCACATCACTGGGTTTCTGAATTACTCCTTTGTTTTAAGTTAAAAATGTGTTTTACTTAGTTTTTATTGGCTTATAATTGCTTTACAATGTTTGATAGTTTCTGCTGTACAACATAATGAATCCGTTATATGTATACATATATCCCCTCCATGGTGCCCCTCCCTCCCGGCTCCCCTTCCCACCCCTCTAGGTCATCACAGGGTGCTGAGCTGACCTCCCCATGCTATACCACAGGTTGCCACTAGCTGTCCATTTTACTTGTTTTTTAGTCTCTAAGTCGTGTCTGACTGTTTTGTGACCCCATGGACTGTAGCCTTTCAGGCTCTTCTGTCCATGGGATTTCCCAGGCAGGAATATTGCAGTGGGTTACCATTTCTTTCTCCAGGGGATCTTCCTGATCAAGGATTAAACCTGCATCTTCTACATCAGCAGGCAAGCTCCTTACTGCTGGGCCGTCGTCTTCCTGTTTTTCCGGTGGGCTCTGTTCTTCTAGTTTCTCCTTGCTTCATTGTAGCCGGTGTAGCCTCTCCTTGTCAAAGATCCAAACAAATCTCAATTATAAACCCCTTCTCCACCTTTAAGCTGTGGTTGTTTTTAAGATGACTGCTCTCGAAGCCGTGCATCACTATTCTGATCACACCTTGAAGGCATGTACTTCAGATGCCTTCACAGCAGCACTGGGAAGAAATCCCCTTATGAAAAAGTTATGGGTGTGCTTTTAAATAGATGCCCTGACTTTCTTTTCTTTATCCTCCTTCTCAAGATGAAATCTACCTGACCTTCAGAACAAGGAGCACAAAGAGGTCCCCCCCCCCCTCATTTACGTGTCCTTTGGTGAAAGTCACGTGTCTTCACTGGGGTGCACTCACGAAGCCACTTGGCTTATGATGCCAGCACCCTCAGGTGGCCTCAGAGGAAGGTGATAGGGTGAGGGGATCAGGTGGCACCGTGGGTTCCCCACTCTGTTTCAGTCAGAGATATGGCTCTTTCACCAGTTTGATGTATTAAGCATTGGTACTCAATTTTATTAGTAAAAGAAAGAGGGGGTTTCATAGCAAAACAGTTTGAGAACCAAGTGGTTAGCCGTTTCACAGCTGAGGCCCAGAGAGTCTCCATACACACAAGCTTCTTTAGCTCCCAGTCCAGGCTTTTCTTCACCAGCTCCTGGTTTTATGGCCTGTAGCAGTTTTAAAACTGAGAACCACATGCATCATTATCACCTGACGTGCTCACTGGAAATGAAAAGTCTGGACCCCTACTTCGAGTCTAGGGCATTAGAATCCTGTGTCCCAGGAATATGCGTTTCTAAACAAGCCAGTTGTCCATGTTTGTCCTGAGGCTTCCTCTCAACATTCACCGACCTCAGCACAACGCCAGGCTGCTTCCTCGTTATCCGGCATGGCGCCTGCTCCACATCGGCCACTGTTAGACCTTCATTTCCCTCTCCCTCAACCGCCTCCTTCCGGTATTTCATATTAGTAGGGGTGGGCATAAGCCCACATTTGTAGCGTGACCCATGCAGCTGTATACAGTAAGTCCTCTATGTATGAGTGAGTTCCATACTGAGAGCATGTTCGTAAGTCCAGTTTGTTCATTAGTCCAAAAAAGTTAACCTCAGTACCCCAATAACACAGTTGGCTATCTAGTACTGTATTGTAATAGATTTATAAAACTTTTCATGCAAACAATACATAAAAAACAATTGCAAACAATAAAACATTTTTAACCTTAATAGTACAGTACCTTGAAAAGTACAGTAGTGCAGTATAACAGCTGGCATGAGTGGCTGGCACAGAGTGAACAGACAAGTAGAGTTATCGACTGGTGAAGGGAGGGGAGGTCAGAGATGGTAGAGCTGAAGGATTGTCAGCAAAAGGAGATGGAGGGCAAGCTGCAGTTGCATTCATACCCGACACTGATGGAACACACGTTTGCATCTTTATAAGTTCACACCTTGAAGGTTCACGTGTTGGGGATTTACTGTACTTGCTCACCCAGGCAAGTTTCTGGGTCCTTCTGTGGTTTTTTACCCAGAAGTCAAGAGTGTCCAGAACCCACCCAATTGGACTCCATGGTTGTCTGATAAGAAGGCTTCTGCTAGAAGCTATGGGCGCTCTGGAGGCTGCAGGGTAGCAAAGTGCACTTTCATTGCACACCCGGAGCCACCCAGTGATGCTTCATGTGAGTGGCTACAGGTCGAGGTCTCTCCAGCCTCAAGGGCCCCACAGAATAATGAGCTCCAACCAAGCGCCTTCCTTGGATGCTTCCAGGGGTAACTTGTCTAGGATTGTCTTTAGCAATGAGTAATGCATAGCAACAGGGGTTGCTTTATGCTCCTCCCTTAGCAAGAGGTCCTGGGGGAGTCCAGACGGGTGTCACAGTTCCCCAAGGTGAAGAGTCGCAGGATCCTTCATGCCTCCTTTCCACCATCCTCAGCATGTGGCTTTCAACCTCATGTCTGCAAGTCATGACTATCCCTGGATGGTCTTCACTGCAATTGTGATGAAGAGAGAAGGGGTGAGGGAAAAGAAGCCTTTGCTTTCCTAACAAGGCTGTGTCTTTATACTTGGAAACTCCTTGTCTGTAACTGTCACACATTCAGCCTGGCTGCAAGGAAGTCTATAAAGAGAAACATTCTGACTTTCCCACCTGAATACTTTCTTTGTTCAGTCACTATGTCATGTCCAACTCTCTGTGACTCCATGGACTGCAGCATACTAGGCTTCCCTGTCCACCATCTCTTGGAGCTTGCTCAAACTCATGGCCATCAAATTGGTGATTCCATCCAACCATCTCATCCTCTGTTGTCCACTTCTTCTCCTGCCTTCAATCTCTCCCAATATCAGGGTCTTTTCCAATGAGTTGGCTCTTTGCATCAAGTGGCCGAAGTATTGGAGCTTCAGCTTCAGCATCAGTCCTTCCAATGAGTATTCAGGATTTACTTTCTTTAGGATAGACTGGTTTGATCTCCTTGCAGTCCCAGGGACTTTCAAGAATCTATTCCAACACCACAGTTCTTTCAAGGAGCAAGCGTCTTTTAATTTCATGGCTGCAATCACCATCTGTAGTGATTTTGGAGCCCCCCCAAATAAAGTCTGTCACTGTTGCCATTATTTCTCCATCTGTTTGCTATGAAGTGATGGGACCAGATGCCATGATCTTTGTTTTTTGAATATTGAGTTTTAAGCCAGCTTTTTCACTCTCCTCTTTCACTTTTATCAAAAGGCTCTTTAGTTCCTCTTCTCTTTCTGCCATAAGAGTGATGTTATCTGCATATCTGAGGTTATTGATATTTCTCCTGGCAATCTTGATTCCAACTTATGCTTAATCCAGCCCACAATTTTGCACGATGTATTCTGCATAGAAGTCAAATAAACAGGGTGACAGTATGCAGCCTTGTCATACTCCTTTTCCAATTTGGAAACAATCCATTGTTCCACAACTGGTTATAACTATTGCTTCGTGACCTGCATACAGGTTTCTTAGGAGGCAGGTAAGGTGGTCGGTTATTCTCATCTCTTTAAGAATTTTCCACAGTTTGTTATCATCCACACAGTCAAAGAGTTTGAAGTAGTCAATGAAGCAGAAGTAGATATTTTTCTGGAATTCTCCTGCTTTTTCTATGATCCAACAGAGGTTGGCAGTTTGATTTCTGGTTCTTCTGGCTTTTTAAAATCCAGCTTGAATATCTGGAAATTCTCAGTTTGTATACTTTTGAAGCCTAGCTTGGAGAATTTTGATTATTACTTTGCTAGCATGTAAAATGAGTGCAGTTGTGTGGTAGTCTGAACATTCTTTGGTGGTGTTCTTCTTTGGGATTGGAATGAAAGTGACCTTTTCCAGTTCTGTGGCCAGTGCTGAGTTTTCCAAATTTGCTGGCATCCTGAACACAGCACTTTAATAGCATTGTCTTTTAGGATTTGAAATAGCTCAGCTGGAATTCCTGAATACTAGAGGAAGCAAAGTGGGGACTTTTTGAATGGCCTGGTGGCTCCCAGTCCCCTCCCTGCCACAAGGGCACCTCTTGGTTGTATGGAGCAAGTATTTTGTGTAACGCTGTTTATACAAGTGGGCTTCCCAAGTGGCAAAGTGGTTCAGAACCTGTCTGCCAATGCAGGAGACATGAGATGCAGGTTGGATCCCTGGGGTGAGAAGATCCCCTGGAGAAGGAAATAGCTTCCACACCAGTATTCATGCCTGAAAAATTCCATGGACAAGGGAGCCTGGCCCGCTACAGTCAGTGAGATTGCAAAGAGTCAGACATGACTGAGCACATTTAATACAAGGTTTTCTATACAAAGAGTCTAGATACTTGAAAGAAGAGGGGACTATAGATACTTTGCTATAGAGCAAAGGACAAGATGTTAAATGAAGCCTCAATAAGATGGGAGGTCCAGATAAAAGTGGAACAGGTACAGAGGAGAATGTGGAGGTGTGGGCAGTGGAATTAGTGGTGGTGATATAACTAAAGGAAAACATTGGCTGAATAAACATGTAAAGGAACATAAATTGCGGTGGCATTGGCTATTCGAGGTTTTTTGTATTTCCATACAAATCTTGAAATTATTTGTTCTAGCTCTGTGANGGGCAGGAAGAGAAGGGGACGACCGAGGATGAGATGGCTGGATGGCATCACTGACTGGATGGACATGAGTCTGAGTGAACTCTGGGAGTTGGTAATGGACAGGGAGGCCTGGCGTGCTGCAATTCATGGGGTCGCAGAGTCAGACACAACTGAGTGACTGAACTGAACTCATTATGAGCAACTATATGGCAACAGAATAGATAACCTGGAAGAAATCAACAGATTCTTAGAAAAGTTCAATCTTTGAAGACGGAGCCAGGAAAAAATAGAAATTATGAACAACTCAATTACAAATACTGCAATTGAAACTATGATCAAAAATCTCCCAAAAAACAAAAGTCCAGGACCAGATGGCTTCACAGGGGACTTCTATCAATTAGAGAAGAGCTAGTGCCTACCCTTCTAAAAGTCTTTCAAAATATTGCCGAGGAAGGAATGCTTCAAACTCATTCCACGAGGCAACCATCACCATGATAGCAAAACCAGACAAAGACAACAAACAAGAAAGAAATCTATAGGCCAATATTACTGATAAACATAGACGCAAAAATCCTCAACAAAATTCTAACAAACAGAACTCAACAACACATTAAAAAGCTCACACACCATGATCAAATTGGGTTTCTTCCAGGGATACAAGGATTCTCAGTATACACACATGAATGTGATATACCACATTATCACATTGAAAGATAAAAAACATATGATCATCTCAATAGATTAAGCAAAAGCCTTTGACAAAATTCAGCACCCATTAATGATTAAAACTCTTCAAAAATGGGCATAGAGGAAACCTACCTCAACATAATAAAGGCCATATATGATACACACACAGCAAACAGTATTCTCAATGGTGAAAACCTGAAAGCATTCCCCCTAAGATCAGGAACAAAAAAGCATGTCCCCTCTCAACACTATTATTCAACATAGTTTTAGAAGTCCTAGCTATGGCAAACAGAGAAGAAAAAAAAANAAACCTACCTCAACATAATAAAGGCCATATATGATACACACACAGCAAACAGTATTCTCAATGGTGAAAACCTGAAAGCATTCCCCCTAAGATCAGGAACAAAAAAGCATGTCCCCTCTCAACACTATTATTCAACATAGTTTTAGAAGTCCTAGCTATGGCAAACAGAGAAGAAAAAAAAATAAAAGGAATCCAGATCAGAAAAGAAGAACAACAGTTCTCACTATTTGCAGGTGACATAATACTATACACAGAAAACCTTAAAGATGCTATCAGAAAATTACTAGAGCTAATTAGTGAATTCAGCAAAGTCACAGGATACAGAATCAATACACAGAAATCACTTGCATTCCAATATACTAACAATGAAAAATTCAAAAAAGAAATTAAGGAATCAATCCCATTCACCATTGCAACAAAAAGAACAAAATATCTAGGAATAAACCTATGTAAGGAGACAAAAGAACTGTATACAAAAAAGTATAAGGCATTGAGGAAAGAAATCAAATATGACATAAACAGATAGATATGCCATGTTCTTGGGTAGGAAGATTCAGTATTGTGAAAATGAGTATAGTAGCAAATGCAATCTACAGATTCAATGTCAGTTCAGTTTACTTCAGTTGCTCAGTGGTGTCTGACTCTTTGCAACTCCATGGACTGCAGCACGCCAGGCCTCCCTGTCCATTACCAGCTCCTGGAGTCTACTCAAACTCATGTCCATTGAGTTGGTGATGCCATCCAACCATCTCATCCTCTGTTGTCCCCTTTTCCTTCCGCCTTCAATCTTTCCCAGCATCAGGGTTTTTTCAAATAAGTCAGTTCTTCACATCAGGTGGCCAAAGTATTGGAGTTTCAGCATCAGTCCTTCCCATGAACATTCAGGACTGATTTCCTTTAGGATGGACTGGTTGGATCTCCTTGCAGTCCAAGGGACTCTCAAGAGTCTTCTCCAACACCACAGTTCAAAACCATCAATTCTTCAGTGCTCAGCTTTCTTTATAATCCAACTCTCACATCCATACCTGACTACTGGAAAAGCCATAGCTTTGATTAGATGGACCTTTGTTGGTAAAGTAATGTCTCTGCTTTTTAATATGCTATCTAGGTTGGTCATAACTTTTCTTTCAAGAAGCAAGCATCTTTTAATTTCATGGCTGAAGCCACCATCTGCAGTGATTTTGGAACCCAAGAAAATAAAGTCTGTCACAGATTCTACCGTTTCCCCATCTATTTGCCATGAAGTGAGGGGACCAGATGCCATGATCTTAGTTTTCTGGATGTTGAGTTTTAAGCCAACTTTTTCACTTTCTTCTTTCACTTTCATCAAGAGGCTCTTTAGTTCTTCTTCACTTTCTGCAATAAAGGTGGTCTCATCTGCATATCTGAGGTTATTGATATTTTTCCCAGCAATCTTGATTCCAGCTTATGCTATATCCAGCCCAGCATTTCTCAGATTCTACAGATTCAGTGTGATCCCTATCATATTACCAATGGCATTTTTCACGAACTAGAATAGAAAATTTCACAATTCCTATGGAAACACAAAAGACCCTGAATAGCCAAAGCAATCTTCAGAAAGAAGAATGGAGCTGGAGGAATCAACTTTCCTGACTTCAGATTATACTACAAAGCTACAGTCATCAAGATAGTATGGAACTGGCACAAAAACAGAAATATAGACCAATGGAACAAGATAGAGTGCCCAGAAATAAACCCATGCCCCTATGGGTACCTTATTTTTGACAAAGGAGGCAAGAATGTACACTGGGACAAAGACAGCCATGTCAATAGGTGGTTCTGGGAAAACTGGACAGCTACATGTAAAGAATGAAATTAGAACACTTCCTACCACCATACACAAAGATAAACTCAAAGTGGATTAAAGACCTAAATGTAAGACCAGAAACTATAAAACTCTTAGAGAAAAACACAGACAGAATACTTGACGACATAAATCAAAGCAAGATCCTCTATGACCCACCTCCTAGAGTAATGGAAATAAAAACAAAAGTAAACAAGTGGGACCTAATTATACTTAAAAGCATTTGCACAACAAAAGAAAGCATAAAGGTGAAAAGACAACCCTTAGAATGGAGAAATGGAGAAAATAGTAGCAAATGAAACAACTGACAAAGGATTAATTTCCAAAATATACAAGCAGCTCATACAACTCAATACCAGAAAAACAACCCGCTTAAAAAGTGGGAATAAGACCTAAACAGACATTTCTCCAAAGAAGACATACAGATGGCTAACACACAAATGAAAAGATGCTCATTATTAGAGAAATGCAAATCAAAACTACAATGAGATACCACCTCCCACTGGTTAGAATGGCCATCATCAAGAAGTCTACAAACAACAAATGCTGGAGAGGATGTGGAGAAAAGCAAAGCCTCTTGCACTGTTGGTTGGAATGTATATTGATATAGCCACTATGGAAGACACCATGGAGATTCCTTTAAAACCTAGGAATAAAACCACCATATGACCCAGCAATCCCCTGGCTAGACATATACCCTGAGGAAACCAAAAGTGAAAAAGACACATGTACCCCAATGTTCACTGCAGCACTATTTACAACAGCTAGAATGTGGAAACAACCTAGATGTCCATCGACAGATGAATGGATAAAGAGGTTGTGGGACATATACACAATGGAGTATTACTCAGTCATAAAAAGGAACACATTTGAGTCAGTTCTAATGAGGTGGATGAACCTAGAGCCTATTATACAGAGTGAAGTAAGTCAGAAAGAGAAAGGTAAATATCATATACTAACACATATATATGGAACCTAGAAAGATGGTACCAATGAATTTACTTGCAAGGCAGCAATGGAGAAACAGACATAAAGAACATTCTTATGGACACAGGGAGAGAGGAGGAAGAGGTGAGATGTATGGAGAGAGTAACATAGAAACTTACATTACCATATGTAAAATAGATAGCCAATGGGAATTTGCTGTAGGCTCAGGAAACTCACACAGGGCTCTGTATCAACCTAGAGGGGTAGGGTGGGGAAGGAGACAGAAGGGAGGTTCATGAGGGAGGAGACATATGTATACCTGTGGCTGATTCATGGTGAGGTTTGGCAGAAAACAACAGAATTCTGTAAAGCAATTATCCTTCAATTAAAAATAAATATTTTCTTTAAAAAAAAAAAAAAAGCCAATGTAGTAATAATTCTGGCCCACTCATGCCCAAAGCTACCAGCCATTTTAAAAATCTACATAAAATATGGAGGAAGGACAAAGTATAGTGCCCTAGGAATTTTGTTTCTGTTTCTTTCTAAGAAGACAACAGAAATCATAGGCACAGGACCAACCTTGGTTTAAAAAAATTTTTAAAGACATATATAGATTCCAATTTAAGGAATTTAAGCTCCATAAAAGAAGGCAGAATATTTTAAGTCTAAGAGGCAATTTCTTTTCTATTAAAAAAAATGACTCAAAATATTGTGTTCTTTCTATGGAGCAAAGGGACAAATCCCATGGGTTTGAAGGAGAGGTGACTTGACACTCTTCTCTGAAGACTTTCATTCTTGTGGATCTTAGGGACTAAGTGGTCTACATGCCAACAAACCAAACTAACTACACGAATATGTATTTTAATGATCTTTTTATACAAGTCAATGACATGTAGTAGACAGGTTGCAAAAATGATCTCAGTTCTTTACCTTTCCCTGAATCTCTGCTCTCAACTGTATAATAGCGCAGTGCCCACCTCTAATCTTTGGACTTGGTCATGTGGTTTTTTGATCAATTAAACACCAGCAGACATTATGGGAGAAAAGGCTTGAAATATCGTTGCATGGTTTCCACTTCTCTCTTGCTCCTGTCTCACAGGTGAGCACGCCCTGGCTAGACAGACATGTAGAGCAGATCCCACCTGTCTCTGTCAAGGTCTTGGACGTGTGAGGGAGTCCAGTCAAGGCCAGAAAAGCTACCCAGGCAAATGGAGACTGGTAACAGGCACAGGAGGAAGCCCGACAAAGCTCAGCTCAGAAGAGCAGAACCCCTAGCCGAAGCACAGGTTAGGGAACAAAAGTATTTATTGTCATATGCATCTCAGGCTTTGTGCTTACTTGTTATGCTGCACTGTTGTGGCAATGGATAACTGATACAAGTAATAAAAATAATATTTGATGACAATTTCCAGATTACAAATATTACCATCATTAAAAAGTTTCAGTAAAAAGATATGCCCCTTCACACAGGCACACACAATTTCCCTTGGGCCTGCTTCTCTCCCACCTCTTGAGCTATGTTAAGAATCAAAAACTTTCCATTGTGTTTTCTAGCAATTCAGCTGTCACACTAAATCACACCTACCCAACGATAGTATATCTACTATTCCAAGGGTTACAGTAGCTTTGAGCATTCTTTTATTCTGTTTATTCTCCACGCAACTGGAAACTGAACTTTTTCAAAGTACCAGACAGAACAGACACTCAACAAATATTATTTGAATGAATAAATAAATTAATAAAGTAAAAAGGTAGGATTCACCTTAAACAGGAATATATATTGGTCAAAGTATCTATTGGTCTCTTTTGGTTGCAAGTTACAGAAAACCCAAGTCAAACTGCCTTCAGCAAAAACAGGTATTTAACTGGTTAATGTAATGAAAATATTTCATGGGCGCTGAATCTAAGAATTCAAACAACGGCATACCATAAGGACCCGGTTTCTCCTTGGATCTTGGCCCTGCTTTCCACTGTTTGCTTCTTTCTTGAGCTCTAAGTGGTACAGTCTTACCTGTTTCCAGCAGAAAGGAGAAAGGATCACTCCTCAACAGTCCCAGAAAAGCCTTGACTAGATCTCGGTGACTCTGAAGATGTCACATACCCGCCCCTGAGCCAGTCACTTTGGTAGGGGAAATGCAATGTCATATTCAGTCAGGTCTGGAGAATACAGGAGGTGGGAGAAGGGAACAGAGGATAATGCTGATGAAAGAAAGTGAGAATATGGGGTTAAAAAGCAAAAATCAGGATTAGAGTAAACAGATGCTGCCTCTACTCAGAAGCCAAGTCAACCAGACTAAATAAGAAAAAAGTCTTATGAATACACACTGTATGTGGCCCACTTGTGCCTCACCTGCGGTCTCTCCACCTTTCCACTATGGCATTTCTGCAGCAACCGCCTGCGCAGGATAGCACCTGACCCCTCACCTCAACTGCGTTGCCTACTCTCACTTTCAATTCTGGGGCTTTCTCTGGCACAGCCCCAAGGGATACCAGCAGGAACCCAACCAGCCGTTCTGATACAAGTGCAAGCCTGGAAGTATAAGGGAACTAGCCACCCATGAGGCATGGAATGACAACAAGCAATGGCAACCAGTGGTTAAACACTCTTCTTCTCAGAAGACAATCTTCTGTGGCTTCTGGTGGGTCTGGACTGAGCCCCACGCCCACAGCAAACACCAGCTCAATAATGTGGCCATGCCACTGGCTTTCTTTCCTTCCTTGTGTCACTCTCCCCAGTCTCCCATCCCTGCTGCCCAGGATCATTGCCTAAAATTACCGACCTACATACAAATCCTTGCCTCAGGCTTTGTGTTCCAACAGAATCTAGGCTAATGCATGTACACACACACACACACACACACACACATCTGCAGGAGGCTAAGACAACACAACTATGCCTTTCACTTTTCCTTGAGTTTCAAACCCTTTGTCCAATCCACAAACTTTTCTCTGTTCAGTTCAGTCACTTAGTAGTGTCTGACTTTTTGTGACGCCATGGACTGCAGCTCGCCAGGCTTCCCTGTCTATCACCAACTCCCAGAGCTTGCTCAAACTCATGTCCATAGAGTTGGTGGTGCCGTCCAACCATCTCATCTTCTGTTGTCTTCTTCTCCTCTATCCATGGAATTCTCCAGGCAAGAATACTGGACTAGACAGCCATTCTCGACCTAGGGATTGAACCCGTATCTCTCACTTTGCAGGCAGATTCTTTACTGTCATGAGACTATAAATTGAATGCTATTTGGAAAGCCACTGACAACATTATCAAGAGCCTAAAACCCTTGTATTAATTTTGATTACACAATTTCATCTTTGGGAATCTACATTAAGAAGATAATCCTCAACACAGAAAAACATCTGGATTTATAATTATCATGCCCATTTGCAGCACTATAATAGCAAAAAAAATAAGGAACACTATGTTTTAATAAAAGAATGCTAATGTGAATTATAGCCTGTTTTTTATATTATGCAACAATTTAAATGATATTCAAAGATTTACAATAATATAGATGCTTAACATCATATGAAATAAATTTGAAAACAAAATTATATATGCAATATTATATATATATATGTAGGAAGAATAGCAAGGCACATACAAAAGTTTGAAGAAATAAACACCAAAATGTTAACAGGCATTGTCTTTGAATAATGGCTTCAACTTTTCTATATTTTAAAATGTTCTACAATTATATACCCAATGGGAAAATGTTACTTTTATTACTTATCAAAAAACAGATTATTGGTTTAAAATTGTATCTGTATGGTGAAAACAAAAAACATATAAAAATATACCTACATGTGATCAAGTATCAGGAAACACATAGACATATGAACAGCTGTTGCACTTAGATCTAATGATCAGAGCAGTTTTCATTTCCATTATGGTGTTCACAGCATTGTCTGCAAACCCTGCCCCACGTACACTCATGAAGAAACAATGCTTATGTTGATTTGAAGATGGCTGGCCCCTCTGCTCCACTGGGATGGGTAGAAATAGATGTCAAGGGAAGAATCAAGTCATGGCCCTGGAAATCGTGTGGAGTAAATACTCACAAATATAAAACCAAGCAGGTCTTCCCTCAAGTCTGAATTAAGGATGATTCAGGGAATCATTCAGGGAGCTTCATCCCCAATTATACTCCAAAAATGTTAAAACATGAGCTTCTTGACTACAAGAACCTATTACACTGGTAGATCCCTCAAGAAGCAGAACTGAGGGGCAGAAAATCTCCGTGCATATAAACACATTCGTGTGTATAAACATACATGGTCTCAGATAATGGGGTCAAGTGCATTCGACCACAGCAAGGACATGATCATCTTAGAAAGTGCTGGCTTCCTACCTTTGGACCCAGTAGTAGTTACTTTCAATTTCTGGATAACAAAGTTCAAGCATTGATTCCAAAGTGAAGGGCTTGAGGGAAAGAAGGAGCTTGGACTAAGCCAAACTGCCATTTCATTTACTGAAAGCTTCGAAATATTACCAACTCTGTTTGAAATGCATCAGCAACGGTTCATTTTTTTCCTTTTTATCAAAACACATTTAGACTGTGGTGAATGACAGCATAAATCTTAAATAGAAAAGATACAGGAAATAAAAGACCACCCGGGTAGAACATAATTGTAAATGTGTCCATAAAACTATATTTGAATTCTGATCTTATACACAGAAATGCATTTAACCTTCCCAGCAAGAGGCTTTCACCAACTTCCAAAGAAAGTGTGACCAATTAAGCTAAAGAAACTTTAAGAGTCAATTTTAATTACTCTGAAAGATGCTCCAGTCACTTCCCAGCTCCAGCTGAAGTTTTTACTAGAGATGGCTGGAACCAATTTGTGTGCTTTTATGTTGCGTCTAGACTTTAATAAGCAGTTTGAGCATGAAGCCAGCCGAAGCCAGCATCAAGCAGGCTGTAGGGTACCCAGCTCATAGAAACACAGTAGTGCTCAGGGCCCCTCCCAGGCCCTTCTTGCTGCTATCAGAGAATCTCTCTCACCATGTGGTTCCAAAAGCAATAGGATCTAGTCTTTGTTGATAAGATTCACAACACTTCCTTAACTTAGTTCAAGTTTTTCTTCGCCATCTCAATCCCAATGGCCTCCTGAGATCATTCACTCTAGGTTTCTCTTATGTAACTTTTATTACTTATTTCAAAAAAAAGATTATTGGTTTAAAATTGTAGTTGTATGGTGAAGACAAAAACCATATAAAAATATACCTACATGTGATCAAGTATCAGGAAACACATAGAAATATGAACAGCTGTTGCATTTAGATCCAATGCCGGAGCAGTCTTCATTTCCATTATGGTGTTCACAGCATTGTCTGCAAACCCTGCCCCACGTACACTCATGAAGAGATAATGCTTATGCTGATTTGAAGATGGCTGGCCCCTCTGCTCCACTGGGATGGGTAGAAATAGATGTCAAGGGAAGAATCAAGTCATGGCCCTGGAAATCGTGTATTTACTCTAGGGTATTTACTCTAGCCTTTCTCTTATTCTTAAGAATAACTGGGGGAAACAGAGAAAGGCGACTTGGAAGCAGGTGCACCCGAAAGGACAGACCATCTGGAGGTGGAGTCACCCACCAGCAAGTGATCTTCAGTAAGTCACATGGCCTCTCTGAGCCCTCATTTCCATATCTGTAAAATGGGATGCCTACATGGAAGGTCTGTGTAGATGAAACACAGTAGTCTCTGCCGTTGACTGAAGCAAGAATTCTGTACGTGTGGTCTATTTAAGGGAGTGCTGTCGAGAAACCAGGGCGTGGGTGGCTGGGCAGGAAAGGGGAAGAAGCAGAGCAAGGAATTTCCCTCAAATCCCCAACCTCTGTCTGGTCCTATAAGAAGCTCCAGAGTTACTTGCCACTCAGAGTCTGCCATGCATTAAGACGACGGAGCTGGCTTCCCTAGTCCCACCCCCGGTCAGTCTTGGCTACAGACAGTCAGGCTGGGGCTGTTGGGGAATGTAAACTCCCAAGCCCTCGTGTCTCTTGGTGTGGGTGAGGCAGCTCTGAGTGCCCAGAGGCAACCTTCTGAGAGTCAGAGGTTCAAGCTGTTGACAAGAGATGGCATAGAGGCGCCAAACAGGCAGAGGGAATGTAGGCATGACATGATGGCACCTGACTTTGCAATCAATGTTGGGGAAATATCATAACCATAGCAACTATTACTATAGCAACCAATAATTCTTAACATTTTTGAGGATCAGATATCTCTCATGAAGCACTTTACATGTCTTAGCCAACAACTTACAAAGTATGTTTGGTTACTGTCACCATCATACAGTTGGGGAAACTGAGGCTAAGAAAGATAAAGGAAACTGCTTACACACTCCCAAAGGCAGTAAAGCTGAGTTGAGAATCCCATTCCTATAACTCCAGAAGCCAGAACCCAAGTTCCTAAGTACTATACTAATGCTGTCTATGAAACGTCTAAATTAAGAGTCAGATGACAACCATCTTCATGGAGTTTGAGCACATTATGGGAATACATACACCTGGCAGGTTTTAGACAACTGAGTGAAATAAAATTCCAAACAAAATGCTTACACAAGGCTTACGTAGTCCACAGGCAGAAAAATTGAGACTCCTGAATCTCTCTTCTTTTTCTCATGAATATCAGACACTCCAGGGAGAAATCTGGTCAAAGTCACTTAAGGTTAAATGTTTAAGTCTTTGGGGCCCATATTTCTAATATTCACTCTGTAGGGTAGTAAATTACAGAGAGAGAGGGCAATCTCTTGGTTCCATGAGCATCACACACGTTAACTGGCAAGGGGAACGTGGAAGTTGTTTGGCATGTCTGCTCTGCCTGGGTCTTACATCTTCAAGCAGCGTGAAGCAGGTGCTGAGCTTGGTAGGGCTTCCTTCTCTGAGATCAGTGTCAGCAAATATCTTCGATCATTACTGTGTGTCACATAATTGCTCTCAGACAAAAAAAATAATACTCTTGTTTACTATTAATATATACCATTTGCAGATTTATATTTTCAAGGGCTTTTCTACAAAAATGCAAAGGTGTCACTGATAAGTTTTAGACTGAACCAAATGAAACTTCCATTTGTGTAGTTTAAAAACAGATGAATATCAGCAAGCTCACTTGGCACAACCCCATAGGTTACTGAGAGCAAAGAGTTTTTAAAAACCTAAAGAGATGTCTTTCATAAATCTTCACGGTCCTTTCAAATGGCTGAATGATCTGTAACGTGAGTAAACAGGCAGCGTTGTTTGCTAAAACCAGTGCTGTTTGACCAGAATGAGAGATAAGTAACAATGAATAATCCAAACTGGTAGCAGATCCCCTAAAAACTGTGAGCCAACCAAACACTTTAGCCAAACAAGGAGAGAAGGACTGATTTGGGTTTCCTCTAACTGGCCTCATGGAGGTGATCTAAATCGATGGGTAAATAGACCAAAGGAAGATAGCAAAAAGAAGAAAAGAAAGAAATCATGGGTCTGGGTAACTGTCAGGCTGGATGACAAATGCTGTACATACATATTGGCCTCCAAGCCCCTCCCTTCGCATGCCTGCCACTGCAGCCTACTGTGAGTTACACATCTCATGAAAAAGCTCTATTTCAGCAAATCTGTGTAGCTACGAAACCTGAACACTCCAGATTCAAACGGCAAAACCAAAACAGTTCTTCTCTATCACTACCAAGAGCCATAATCAGTAACCCTTGTGTCTGAGAGTGACAGATCACATCCAGGGGCAGATGGGTTTCTAGGCAGTGCCTTCCTAGACCATCAAGGACATGGGAGAAGGAGTAGCCATGCATGCATCACACATCTGTCCTCCTGACCTAGGCTTCTGTTGACTTCTCTGTCACCTAGAAGACACCGAGAGATTATCATACTAAGTAAAGTGGGTCAGAAGGAGAAAGACAAATATCATGCGATATCACTTATATATGGAATCTAACATACGACACAAGTGGACTTACTTACAAAACAGGACTCACAGACGCAGACAACAAACATAATGGTTACCAAAGGGTGCAAGTGAGGAGTTTGGGACTAGCAGATACATACTGCTGTATAGAAAAAAACAAGGAACTACCAATAGCATAGGGAACTATATTCCACAACCTATAATAAACCATCACAGAAAGACTATGTATGTATGAAATTATATGTAAAGTAGATATATAAAGCAGAGACATGACATTGCGAACAAAGGTCCATCTAGTCAAAGCTACGGTTTTCCCAGTGGTCATGTATAGATGTGAGAGTTGGATGATAAAGATGGCTGAGGGCCAAAGAAATGATGGTTTTCAACTTTGGTGTTGGAGAAGATTCTTGAGAGTCCCTTGGACTGCAAGGAGATCCAACCAGTCCATCCTAAAGGAAATCAATATTCATTGCATGGGACTGACGCTGAAGCTCCAATGCTTTGGCCACCAGAGGCAAAGAGCCAATTCATTGGAAAAGACCCTGATGCTGGGAAAGATTGAGGGCAGGAATAGAAGAGGATGAGATGGTTGGAGGGCATCACCAATTCAATCAATGGACATGAGTTTGAGCAAACTCTGGGAGATAGTGAAGGACAGGGAAGCCTAGCGTGCTGCAGTCCATAGGGTCACAGAGAGTGAGTCATGACTTAGCAACTGAACAATAAAAGATATATATATGTATAAATTAATACAACATTGTAAAACAACTATACTTTGATAAAAAAATTTTTAATTAGCAAAACAATAAAATATTGCATAAAGTTTTGTTATATCCCCATCTCTCTGAATTTGCTTCAGAAAATTCAGCATAGGCACTGGTGGGTCTATGAGCATCATTCCCGTTACCTTGGAAGGACCACTTTTAGGTTATTGAAGAAGCTGTATGTGACATGTGCAGAGACTTCATCTGCTAACCATGTAATGTTAGCTTTTCCCACACAAACATGGTAGAAGTGATATTAATAGGAGTTTCAAGTTATTGAGTTGCCTGATACACTTGATCCTTGGGAACATAAATCCACTTAGTTCTTACAACTACCCCTGAAGTTGAGGGTTTGTCCTGGACAGCATGTGATATGTTTAGATCCATCATATATGCAATCTCTGAACCAGTCCAGGTTCCATCGAGAAAGAGCTGGCCCACCCCAAGTGTTCACTGATGAGTTGAACGAAGGGACTATTTACAAAACAGAGGTCACAGTTAAGGGAACAAACCAGAGATGGTGAAGTACCCAGGATCCAGCAAAAGTTGGAAGCCATTATCCTGAAGCCCTGGAGAAAAGGACTGTTACTAAAATGCAAGAGAGAGCTGCAGTCATGATACAGGTGCTAATGGACAGAGGCTGGGCACTGTCAAGACCACAGTCAGGTGGCAGGGAGTGGAGATGAATAAGTACCCCCAATTTTTTCTCTTCCACCATCTGATCTCCTGCCAGTGCTCCCATTAGTTTAACCTAATAGGAAACCTGACATCAGTGGAGTACGGACAATATAGTTTATAGATGTCAGTCCCCAGGGCACATAGGAGGGTGAAGAAGATTGGAGAATGATCAGGAGGAGCAAATGGAGATTACAGAGGATCATCCCCCACTGAACAACGTAGCCGTGTTTGATGTCATGGGTCCCTGTTGGCCGGGCTGCTGAAGATGGTTTCAGGGATTGGATCCTGAGCCAAAGACAAACATTCATACGCTGAGCCAGCTCTGAGGAAGCCTGACATGAGAACTCTGACCAAAAGCACTCCTTATTTGATGGTCACCTCCTGAGTCAATGAGATGCTATTGGTGAAGTCTGAATTACCCCTAGGAAGAAAAGTTATGACCAACCTAGATAGCATATTCAAAAGCAGAGATATTACTTTGCCGACTAAGGTCCATCTAGTCAAGGCTATGGTTTTTCCAGTGGTCATGTATGGATGTGAGAGTTGGACTGTGAAGAAGGCTGAGCGCCGAAGAATTGATGCGTTTGAACTGTGGAGTTGGAGAAGACTCTTGAGAGTCCCTTGGACTGCAAGGAGATCCAACCAGTCCATTCTGAAGATCAGCCCTGGGATTTCTTTGGAGGGAATGATGCTGAAGCTGAAACTCCAGTACTTTGGCCACCTCATGCGAAGAGTTGACTCATTGGAAAAGACTCTGATGCTGGGAGGGATTGTGGGCAGGAGGAAAAGGGGACGACAGAGGATGAGATGGCTGGATGGCATCACTCACTCAATGGGCATGAGTCTGAGTGAACTCCGGGAGTTGGTGATGGACAGGAAGGCCTGGCGTGCTGTGATTCATGGGGTCGCAAAGAGTCGGACACGATTGAGCGACTAAACTGAACTGAACTGAACTGAATGTGATACAAGGTCAAGGAGAGAGAATGATACAGTAGAAACAACAAAAAGCCCTGAAGGCAGGGTGGAGATAGACACACAGAGAGGTAAGAGAGACAAGGATAAATCATGCCATGAGCACGGCAGGGCTTCTCATGAAGGAATTGCCTTCTGCCTGTGTGGTGACCACTCGGTACCTTTCCTTCAGTGCCTGTGTCTCTGATCTGCAGAATCCCCTGACCCTGCCTTTGATCCTTACAACCTAAATGGCTCTAACAGCAAACCACAAGTTTCCCTGGTTTTACAGTTGAACTAACTGAATCAAAGAATTAAGACTATATCCAAGCTGGTACAGAAAATAAGTACCCACCAATGAATTCAAACCTGGTTTCATCTGTCCAAAGTCCACGGGCTCTCCACTGAGCCACATTGTCAGCTGCAACCCAGGAGAAGGCTGTCCTAATAACAGAAGGACAGTTTTCTGATTTTCCCAAGAAAAGTCCCCAGTGATGGCAGAATTTCTGCCATTACCAGTTGATAAATGCTCACACTTTTCTGGGTCTGAAGCTCACAGCCTTTTAAAAGTCATTCATAACAGTCTGCCTAACTAAAAGATGTTAAGAGGACCATCTCAGGGATGTTGGCAGATGTTCCTGGCTAAAAAGGCTTTCTGGAATATAAGGGTAAGATATTTCACATCAGTTTCCATTTCCTTTCCTAGATCCCTTGAGATCTGAATGTGACGAAGACATACTGGGAACAGTGTGTGACGCTTCTTCCACAACAAACAATACTTGATCTTAGGAAAGACAGAAACTATTCCCATTATATGCATAATAAAAGACTGCATCTTCCGTTGCTTTAGCTCGTAAACATTACCAAAGTAACAGAACCATAATTAGTAACAGAACTAAAAACGAAAACAATGAAGAATCATTAGAGGGGTGGGCAACTGAGGCCTGGAAGATGGGGAGAAGAGGTCAAGACGTGCAGAATGTTCTAGGTCCTCCTGCCTTGTGGAGGCTTATGTTCCAAGAGAGTGTTTCATAATTCCCACATGGTCCTCTTCATGGTCTCATCATTAATTTAAAGGGAAAGTTCATTTCCACAGGCCAAGCGTCACAGTGAATGTCGAGAACCCAGTCTGGTGGTGGAAAAAGCTCTAGAATGTTTTTCCACATTCAAATCAAGGCTTCCTTATCAAGTTCATCAAAGCGTTTTTTAAAACTACAAATGTCTCACCAATTTGCCCAGGAAGAATAAATCTTCACAGCCACCTCAAAGGCTTGACAACTTTATTTTCATTGTGTAAAGCTGGGTGGGTCCCCCCGAACTGGGCTTCCTAAAGAGACCCAGCCCTTCTCCACAGTCTCCAGTCCTGCCACTCCAGTGAGTGTGATCAAAGGGGGAGGAAAGCTGAGCCGCTGAGCCTCGAGGAATAAAACTAAAACAACAGATTTGTTTCTTGGCTTCTCTCTTAAATATGTTCAGAGTGTTTAAAGCCCTGTAAGGAAACGCTCTGGGGCCCTGGATATGAGACAGGCACATCTAAGCCCTTCCCAAGAGGAAACCTCTCACCTCGGTGGGGTAAATTAGCTCATTAAGAGGAGCCAGAAGCAGGCAGGAAACCTGGGAAGTAGAAGCTTTAATTCAAAGCACGAAAAATTATAGATTTCTTTACACATTAAAAAAGCATTTATCTTGGCTAAAAATGAAACGACTCTTCAATGATCAACACATGGTTTAAATCTGCTGTGCTAATTTATATCTATCCACCAGTCTGTCTAGTTGTTCAGCTACCAGGAAATTCAATTACCTTCAAGAAATCTTTCCTGAACACCTACTATGTGCCTGTGGCACATCTGTGACTTGTGTAAATACAAACAACAAAAATAGAAGGCAGGTGTATACCTCCTTGTTCAGAAATGTGTACTGAAGACTGGAAGACACTTTTATTTCACTGGATGTATTTTTGCATTGAGCTTGGATGAGAATAAAGTACAATGGAACATTAAAAAGTGCTGCGTTCAGTGGAATCAAGTGCTGAGACATGTACAAGGAGGAATGGGTCAAAAGGCGGCAGCAGATTGAAAAAGAGAGGGTGAAGTTTCTCTGGAAGATTTCCTAACACAAACAGGACCTGAACTGACCCTGAAGGATGTCAGTGTGGCCTCTGAAAGATCTGGCTTTGGTCTCTGCTCTACTGCTGGGATCTCTGATTATACCAGTTCTTTGAGTCCTAATTTACCCCTTCAGAATAAACACATTGGACTTGAATTATTCTTTCATTCATTCACTATTCAGAACCAACTATCCATATCAGAAGGTCTTGGTGTTTTAGGATGAAGTCTATGGGCTTGCTTTGACCCAAGGCATGAAAGAAAGGTCTCTGCTCTCCAGCAAGGGCTCAGACATACATGTCACTGTGACAAGTCCCATTGTTACCCTCCTTTTGCATATCAAGACATCTAGGTTGGCTCTGGGGAAACAGGACACAGCACTGGTTAAACCTAGCTGGGAGAGGGGACAAGGAAAGTATGAAATACAGAGAACTGCAGGAGAAATGTCATAAAGGCAGTACTTGGTATCTATTGGGTTCACATGCACTGATATGATTAGGTGGTGACAAGACTCAAAGGCAGTGGAGGGGCTCAGAGAAGAGCTGCCATTTGGCTTAAAGTGAACAGAATTGACAGTCCATTAGAGGCTGGTATGGCATCCTGAGCCATGTGGCCAACTGACAACAGATCAGGAACAAGAATTGGGACACTCAGGACTTAGCTCCAGTCCTGTTACTGGGTGACATTCAGTTCAATTCAGTCACTCAGTCATGTCCGACTCTTCGCAGCCCCATGGACTGCAGCATGTCAGGCCTCGCTATCCATCATAAACTCCTGAAGCTAACTTAAACTCATGTCCTTCGAGTCAGTGATGGCATCCAACCACCTCATCCTCTCCCATCCCCTTCTCCTCCCACCTTCAATCTTTCCCAGCATCAGGGTCTTTTCAAATGAGTCAGCTCTTCACATCAGGTGGCCAAAGTATTAGAGTTTCAGCTTTAGCATCATTCCTTCCAAAGAAATCCCAGGGCCAATCTCCTTCAGAATGGACTGGTTGGATCTCCTTGCAGTTGAAGGGAATTCTCAAGAATCTTCTCCAACACCACAGTTCAAAAGCATCAATTCTTTGGTGCTCAACTTTTATAGTCCAACTCTCACATTCATACATGACTACTGGAAAAACCATAGCTTTGATTAGATGGACTTTTGTTGGTAAAGTAATGTCTCTGCTTTTTAATATACTGTCTAGGTTGGTCATAGCTTTTCGTCCAAGGAGCAAGCATCTTTTAATTTCATGGCAGCAGTCACCATCTGCAGTGATTTTGGAGCCCAAGAAAACAAAGTCTGTCACTGTTTCCATTGTTTCCTCATCTATTTGCCATGAAGTAATGGGACCAGATACCATGATCTTAGTTTTCTGAATGTTGAGTTTTAAGCTAACTTTTTCACTCTCTTCTTTCACTTTCATCAAGAGGCTCTGGGTGACGTTACCTACATTGCTTGAACTGTTGAACTTCAGGGTCTACATTTTAAACTTGGGTTGATAAAATGTATGTACGTTTTCCCTCTCACATCTCAAAAAGTATGTGGAGGAAAGGAATGAATAGTAATAATAATATCCAGCATATTCAGAATACTAATTTTATATCAGTTTCATGTACTGTGCACAGTCATGTCCAACTCTTTACGGTCCCATGAACTGTAGCCCACCAGCTCCTCTGTCTGTGGGATTTTCTAGGCAAGAATACTGGAATGTGCTGCCATTTCCTCCTCAAGGGGATCTTCCCCACCCAGGGGTTCAATCCATCTCTTGCATCTCCTGCTCTAGCAAGCAGGTTCTTTACCACTAGCATTCATGTATTAGTTCTGGGCAGTCTGTATGCCTGATTTTTCTTGAACATAATACCAGCCTCTTTGAAAAAGGTATCATGTGCAGTTGAGTGTCCAAAATTATCTCCCTTGATGAAGTTTGAAGAAATTTATCCATTTGAAAAAACCCACAGCAGCCTTGGGGTATAATACCAGTACATCTAATGCTGCTTGTGAAAGTTCAATCGAAGGGGCACACGTCTACAAGACATGCTTTGCTTGAGTGAATGAAACTATAATTGAACAGCTCATATCATCTACCATGCTTTTGACTAAACATAATAAGAAGGGAACAACTGACAAGTGTAAGGCACATGCCCTCCTATATGGCACTCCCATGCACCCTGATGATGCCATTCTTAGACATGAAAGGAATGCTAATCAAAGACATACCCATTCTGATTTGAAGCAAACATCACAGTGGTTTATAGAAAACTTCCTTTCTGCGCTGACCCACAACCTAAACAAAAGGTCAAAATCACTTAAGTTGCTTCAAGTTGGATGGTGGTAATACACCAGCAAAATGGGGTGGATAGAAGCCCGTGCAATTCCTTTGTAAGTCACAGAGCTAAGTAAACACTGGGAAAACCTGCTATTGTTTACTCTGATACTTTAGTCAACACTTTGGAATCATTAGCTGTGGGCCCTTGGGTAAAGTTGCTTTTTAAACCCACTATTTCACAGTCAAGGTCGACTTCTCCTATAGCCAGCAGATCCATAACTCTGAAGGCCACATCCTCTGGAGCCTCACAGACACATGTTCAGCTCTCACAGGCATCAACAGGGGGGCTTTTGAGACCCTGCAGCTGGATGGGGGTTACCTCCCTACTCTTTTACCTAAAGATGAAATGGCAAGGAGTCCAAATTCAGGCTTATCTAATATAGGAGACCAAAAGCAAGAAAGAGCACATTCAAACTGAACTATAGATGATTCCAAAATTTCTTGACACCAGAAATTTTATTACCATCAAGCAGTATAACTAATTAGAGACATGTTAAAGTATCTCCTTACCAAGGCTTCAAAACACCCATTAATAAAGAATGTAGTGGCCATATATTATCAGTGGAACTTAGTAATCCAATTACTGTAGAATATAGTCTCTTGGCTTCCATATTTGCACAAAGATACTATATATACGTGTGTGTATGTGTGTGTGTGTGTGTGTAGGGCTTTGCCAGTGGCTCAGTGGTAAAGAATCCACCTGTAGTTCAGAGGCCACAGGTTTGATCCTTGAGTCAGGTAGATCCCCTGGAGGAGGCCATGGCAACTCACTCCAGTATTCTTGTCTGGAGAATTCCATGGACAGAGGAGCCTGGCAGGCTACAGTCCATGGGGTCGCAAAGATTCGAACACAAGTGAAGCAACTTGGCACGTGCACACACGTATGCCATTCTGGAAGGGAGGGGTCTTCAACCTCAGCCATGCAGCCACTGGCACTAATTAATGGAATAGCTTTCAGGAATCAGTGAAGCTCTCTGATGTGCATTTTCATTCCTTTTATTAAAAATGACCCCCAAAGCACTCAGTGCTCTAAAATTCTGTGACATCTAAGTACTAAATAAGAGAGACAATAACAGTACAAGTCAGTAAGGATTGCTAGAGAGAACTATAAACTTAAAACCTCAGGGCAGTATGATTACCTTCAATTATGAAGGACAAGACATTAATCATTAACACTGACCCACTGGCAAAAGAGCTAAATTAAGTAAGTTCTAAGGTGACTTTCTGGCCTGTGCCCAAGATGCAGCCCTAAGCAGTTAGACTGGTACAACTCCCACCCTAAGAATTAGCGGGATATATGACCAAGGCCAGGCAAACCTAAGCTGCCTGGGATTACAGAAGGGAGGACACATGTATACACCACGTGTCTAGAAAATTCTCCAAGGCCAGGACTTGCATCCCAGGGCCATCGACAAAACAAAGAATACCAGGGTCAAGGCATCCCTTCATTTTCAACAGGCTGGGTACATTCGCAAGTCATACAGGAGCTATATTCTGTACAAAAGATAAGTGTCTTAGCCAGCTCACAGAAATCTCAGCAAAGAACCCCATCCTTCCAAACAGTCAAAGAATTATTTTAATGAGACCAAAACTTATATGTAAAAGGGCTTCCAAGCACTCAGAAGACTGCACCCCACCCCCACCTCAACACACACAGATTAGGTAGGCAGCTGATTTCACCCCCAGGCACTTGCTCAAAATCAGCACTGGTAGTGTAGTTATGCAGGGTAAAAAGATTACACTCTAGACCCTAGCGGCAATGACGGTTTCTATATGGAGAAAAATTCTGTGGACTAGTCATCTCCCCAACCTTCTCCCCAAACATGGCAATCATCAATGGGTGGCTCAATCTCAAAACAGTCTGAGTAAAGGACACAAAATAATTATACTGTATGATTCCAACTGTAGGAAGTTCTAAAGCAGGCAAAACGAATCTACAGTGATTGATAGATATCAAAACAGTTGGTTTTTGGCAAGGGGAAGATGACTCTCTTATAGGAGCCCAAAGGAATTTTTTGGAGAAATAGAACTGTTCTGTGAGTTACATGTGGGTATGAATATGTCCAAAATGACTGAACTCACATCAAATATCTGTGCATTTCACTGATGAGTAATTCATACATCAACTAAAATACATGTGAGAAAGAATGGACAGTCCCTCCTGGAGAGGCAGACGGTAACATGGGAGATGAAAATGACAATATTCAAGGACTTGCCAATAACAAGGGAGACACTATCTCTCTGAAAAGGTCAGAGTGTAAGGAGGAAAAGACAGAGTTGCCGAACACATTTTATAGTATGCATGAGACCTCTTATTTAAAAGCCCTGGTAACTAAAAAATTGGTTTTTTAATCAGTTGAATGGGTGATACTCAGTCTGAAGTGACTGTTAGGATGGGGGTGGATCAGGAGGCAAATGTGTTATTACCAGACAATGAACACCAAGATTACACACTCCAACGTCCCCATCTTGGTGTGGACCGCTTCATAGAGCGTGTCCCAAGGGCTTCAGGTTTTAAGACTATCCATTCCCTTGAGGCCATGGAGTCCCATTAATCTCTGAAAGGCACAAACTGCACAGGGCTTAAGAGTAGATGAAAATATCTACCCCTCTGCCCTGGCCCAACACCCAAAATGCTGACATCACAGATTCCTTAGGGCCAGAGCACAGATGAGATTCTTAAGGACCCCATAAGGACATTTTACTCACAGCCCACCTCTAACCCATGATATCTGAAAACTTGGTCTCCCTTTTGCAGATAAATTGGCCCTCAAGAAATGTCCTTCCTCTCTTCCCCTGAACTTTCCACCTTAATTTCCTAAATCCTTAAAGGGCATTTCCTCTGATAAATCCATCTCTCCTCCTAGCAGCTGAGTCTAGACTATAAGATGAGCCAACCTCCTGGAGCCCAAGAAGGGAGGAGGGACCCTTCAACACCCGGGGATCAGACAAGGGAAACCACCAGGCTGAAGAGGAGATTCAAAAGACCTTGCTTGCTAAACATTTAGATTCTCTTCTGCCATCATTGTCTGTTGACCAGGAAATGTCGTGGTGGCAACCTGCTTGGACTGTTCAGAGTCACTGAGCACTCAGTTAATCCACCCCTGTCTTTACTCCCGCAGGTAACTCTGTCTCCATGCAAACATAGCAACCAACCAGGCTGATCACCGATACAAACAAACCACACTTCAGTCCAACAGAAGATCTGGAAACTTTTCAAAACTAAGAAATCACAAGCACTGAGAGGCAGAGTTATATATTTACCCCTTTCCTGAAAAAAGAACAACAACAACGAAAATCAAACCTGAGAATAAATCCACCTGTGAGTTCCTATCTTGACTGAGGTCACCCCAGATCCCTCCTCTTTATTTGCAAACAGTTCAGAAGCCACTGAAGGAAGTTGGCCAATAAACCTTTTTCAACCCAAGATTAATGGCTGATTTGTCATCTGGGAGGGAAAGGTGAGCCTGCAGCCTCTGCCAAGGAAGCAAACCGGAGGCGGTGGGGTGGCTGATTTATGGGGTTGAGAGGAGGCTAATTAGAGCCTCATGGCGGAAGATAAGAGAGCCAAGGCATTTGGGGACAGCGCGGGGAGGGGGCCACAGAGTGCCCTGAGCAAACAGCCAGCTGGGCAGGGTGCAGAGGGGGCTCAGAAATCAGCTCCAAAGCAAAGCAGGGAGACTGGATATTGATTCCGAGAACAAGCATGTGTGGAAAACTTTTGGAAGCCACAAAGGAGAAGCCCATGTTCTAGCACCTCAGAGACAGACTGAAAACAAATCCTTGTGGCTTAAACAGCTCTGATGGCCCAGCAGTGGCCTGCATCCCAGGGTCACCAACAGGCTTTCCTTTGCCTTCTGAGCCCAGGGCCCCGCGACACAGCCAGCCCAATGATCCCAAGGTTGGTCGGCTCAACAGAAATGATAATCCAAAGCAATTTCTTGGATTTTCCCCTGGAAGCTTTGCCCTCCCAGCAGCTGCATCTCCATCTGACAGGCGTCCCAAGGCAAGAGGAGCTCAGCAAGGCTGAGCAGGCCACAGAAGGACCAGCCCGCAGAAGCCAGGCGGCCTGGGCCTACTGCACCCGGGACGCAGTAGTCTCGGCGGGAGCTGGTGCTGCACCGGGGGGGGGGGGCTCAAGGTCAGGACCACTGTGACGCGACAAGGAGAGGACCACCTGTCTCACCTCCCCAAGGAGAGATTCCTCATTCCAGGACAGCCTTGCGCCATTTGCCATGGGTGTGAGTGCACAGGGGCTTGTGTGCCAATTCCTGCACACGGGCACGTGTGCGTGGGTTTGCGACTGCCCAGGCCCTGTGCCTCACAGATAATCACCCTAGGGACCTGCTCCCTTCACTGGGGTACTGTGTTTAGGTATAGAAAAGAGGCCTGAGGTCCCTCAAGTATTGCCTTCAAACACAGTGGCCTTTGCCCCTCTCTCCTTTTAAAAATGAGAGCAGAGAGAGAGAGAGTGAGAGAAGCAGGGAGCGAGGGAGAGGAAGAGAGTAAAAGGGAAAAGAGGAGGAGAGAAAAGAGAGAAGGGGTAGACGAGAGACAGAGAAAGCAAGCAAGCAAGGTGAGCAGGCGGCTGGGGCAAGACCTCAGGGTCTTCTCTCTGCTTTTCCTGTCTTTGGATAAATCGCTGTGGCAGGGGAGCAGTCCTAAAATGGCGGAGGAATAGGATGAGGAGACCACTTTTTCCCCCACAAATTCATCAAAAGAACATTTAAACGCTGAGTAAATTCCACAAAACAACTTCTGAATGCTGGCAGAGGACATCAGGCACCCAGAAAAGGAGCCCATTGTCTTCGAAAGGAGGTAGGAAAAATTATAAAAGACAAAAAAAAAAAGAGACAAAAGAGGTAGGGATGGAGCTCTGTCCCGGGAAGGGAGTCTTAAAAAGAGAGAAGTTTCCAGGAAACACTCTCACTGCTGAGCCTGTGGCGAGCCTTGGAAGCACAGAGGGTAACATAACAGGGAGGAAAAATAAATAAATAATTAAAACCCACAGATTAGGAGCCCAATGGTAACTCCCCCAGCAGAGAAGCAGTGCAGATGCCTGCACCCACCTGCACCCGCCACTAGTAAACAGGGGCTGGGCAGGGAGGCACGGGCTGCATTGCTTAGAGTAAGGACCTGGCCTGAATGCCCCAAGGGCAATCTGAGTGAACTAACTTGGGCTAGCAAACCAGACTGTGGGATAGCTACCACATGAAAAGCCCTAATTTAAGACACCTCCAGGTCCATGCACAGAACAAGGGACTGAACAGAACTAGCCGGCTGTACACCATCCCCGTCTGGTGACAGGCAGCCAGAGCCAGAAGGGGACAATCGCAGCCCCAGACATTATCTACCAAACTGCACGCAGGCTTCTTTGCTAACTAAGACTTCTTAGGGTTCTGGACAGTCAACATCCACCTGAGAAGATGTGCCGGTTGTACACCCAGAAAACTGACCAACAGGGATGGGGGAGGCGATAAGTCGCAGCGACCGCGCTCGCCAAACACCTCATCACCTGAGCTGCTCAGACCTGGGAAGGGCACAAAACGCAGGCCCAACAGAGTCTGCACCTCTGAGGACTACCTAAGTGCCTGAACCTGAGTGGCTTAGACCTGGGAGGTGCATGCAGCCCAGGGCAGGCCTCGGACAGTTCCTGGCAGAGCAAACTAGAGCCTGAGCAGTGTGGGCAGGGAGGGCACATGTGCTGTGAGCAGAGCCAGGCCCAGTGTGGCTGAGACACTGCGAGCACACGCCAGTGTTATTTGTTTGCAGCATCCCTCCCTCCCCACAGCGCAACTGAACAAGTGAGCCTAAAAAAAGTGTCCACCACTGCCCCCTTTGTGTCAGGGGGGAAATCAGACACTGAAGAGACCAGCAAACAGAAGAAGCTGAAACAGAGCGAACCGCCTTGGAAGGCACAGGTGCAATAGATCAAAACCCTGTCGTTAGCACCAACTACATAGGAAGGGGCCTATAAATCTTGAGAAATATAAGCCGGACCAAGGAACTATCTGAAAATGACCTGACCTCACACTGCCCACAATAACACCAGAGAAAGTCCTAGAAATATTTTTACTATTTTTATGATCTTTCTTTTTTTTAATTTTAGGTCCTCTGTTACTCCTTTAATTTTCACTTTTATAATCTACTGTTGCTTAAAAAAAAAAAAAGACCCTATTTTTTAAAGCAAACTTCATATATATATATTTTTATAATATTTGTGAATTTGTTTCTTTTTCTTCTTTTCTTTAATATTCTATTTTTGAAATTCCAAACTCTACATTTTTAATCTTTGCTTTTCGGTATTTGTTATCAATTTTGTACCTTTAAGAACCCAATCTTCAGCACCCATTTTTACTTGGGAGCGAGATTACTGGCTTGACTGCTCTCTCCCTCTTTGGACTCTCCTTTTTCTNTTTGTAAATGATTCCTTTCATGGTCTTTGAAAAAGAAAAAGCCAGCTTTAACCTCCATTCTTGACAAACATCTCAGATTCCCTACTAAAAAAGGCTGGGGTTGTTTCAGAACTAAGATTAACAATTACCTCTGTTGGTTCAAAGACAAGGTGGGAATTTGATGGTCTTGAGACCTTATATTTCATGTATGGAATGAAGACAGTTTGTCACAACAGCCCTTGGCCAGCTCCTGGAGTTTTTCTTTGCATTAATTATTGTTATGCCTAGTATCAGCATGCCTGTCCTTTGTAGAATGAACTAAGGTGTAACTGTAACATCCTCCTGTACCTTCACACATGAAAAAGACTAAAGCAGGCTTTTCTTAAAAGCTCTGTGTCTGATTTTATATTGTTTCAATATTAAGCTCACAACAGCAGTAAATGTGAAGTCATTGTATTGATTATTTGAATTACATTCAGTTTTTCCACTTGTTTGCAAGGTCTCCATAAGAAGTCTATTTTTGGCTGAGATTTTTTTTCAGTGGTTCCACTCAAGGAAGTATTTGCTTGTTTTGAACAGCACTTCAGGTCTCTGATAAGTGCTTCTAAAATTTTACCTTATCCTCTGGAGATCTTGTGAAAATGCAGATATTCTTATGCAAAAGGGCCTGGGGTCAGGACTGATATCTTGCATTTCTAACAAGCTCCCAAAGTAATGTTGAGGACACTGGTCCATGGACCACACAAGAGTCGAGAGTGGACTTTTACTGTGTGGGATTTTCCAATGCTTAAAATTTTACTTAGATGGAACATGATGGAGCACATGAATGACGATCAGACCAGAAAATAGAAAGTGGTTTGCATAATACCTATAATTCACCCTGTGATCACCAGCCTAAACTCAGTCCTATGTGATGCCAAAGGTGTCACCTTTTTCTAGCTGGTCATTCAATGAATGAAATCAAGGCCCATGTGTTCACATGGGAAGCAGCAGTGCTGGTGTGTCTTTACGTCCTCAATTCACATCTAAATTCCTTTCACAGTCTAAGGAGTCTGGATTCCCCTACTTCTTTCCACAGTTCACTTCCCTCTCCTTGTCTGTAACGATTACCAACTTTCCATCTTGAATATATATATATATATTCTTTTTATTTTTTTATTACATCTTGAATACAGATCATATAAGCCTGCTCAGTTGCTTCAATCCTGTCCGATTCTTTGCCACCCATGGACAGTAGTCCACCAGGCTCCTCTGCTCATGGAATTCTCCAGGCAAGAAGACTGAAGTGGGTTGCCATGCCTTCTTCCAGGGGATCTTCTTGACCTAGGAATCTAAACCATGTCTCCTGAAATGCAGGAAGATTGTTTACCCACCAAGTCACTTGGAAAGCCCCGATATAGATCAACTAAGGCTAAATAACACAGGTGATATCTACTGACCTAAGCACTCGTGGTAAGGTTGGATCTTTTTAATCCACTTGTTTGGTCTACCTTTCCACTTGAAAGCAATCTCTATAGGTAGGACTGGAAATTCTATGGTTAGTACATAGAACCAATTCTGTAGGAGAGCTTTCCTAAGAGGCCTATAGCCTGAGATTTGGGTTAAGCCCTTAAATGAAGATGTCTTTCAATTTCATGATCACGGTGCTTGGATCAAGTCTGTGTTTTAGCTGTTAATCCACCAACTAGGAAGGCTTATTCCTTATAGCTTGACACAGAGTATGGTTCATGGATTAATAGAAAGATCCATCAATTGAGTAATAGGAAAGTAGGTTCTGGCTCCAATTCTACCTTTGAATTACCTAGATAGTGTATTAAAAAGCAGAGACATCACTTTGCCAACAAATGTCTGTATAGTCAAACCTATGGCTTTTCCAGTAGTCCATGTACAGATGTGAGAGTTGGACCATAAAGAAGATTGAGTACCAAAGAATTGATGAATTGATGCTTTCAAACTGTAGTGTTGGAGAAGACTCTTGAGAGTCCCCTGGACTGCAAGATCAAACCAGTCAATCCTAAAGGAAATCAACCCTGAATATTCATTGCAAGGACTGCTGCTAAAGCTGAAGCTCCAATACTTCGGCCATCTGATATGAAGAGCTAACTCATTGGAAAAGACTGATGCTGGGAAAGATTGAAGGCAAATGGAGAAAGGGGTGGCAGAGGATGGGACAGTTAGATGACATCACCGACTCAGTGAACATGAATTTGAGCAAACTCTCGGAGACAGTGGAGGGCAGAGGAGCCTTGTGTGCTGCAGTCCATGAGATCGCAAAAAGTCGGACACAGCTTAGAGAGTGAACAACAACAGCAATTAGCTGAGTGAGCTTGCACAGAGCATGGTGTTTCTTTAAGCATCACTGCTATTAATTATAAAAATAAGTTTCTTAGCTCCAACTTTTCTTTCAGCTCAGATGACCCTTAACCTGAAATGCCTCCAGACCAAAGGCTACACACAGCAAATGATCCTCACAACCACACCCATTTCTGCACATGGATTCTTGGAAACCACTTTCCAGGCAGGAAGGGCCCGCAGAACATCTTATGCCAACTTCTTCATTTAGCACAAGAGGAAACAGAGGTCTTGGGAGCAAGGTTGGTCAAGGGTAGAGTGGGGATGAGAACACACATTTCCTAATTCTCAGGTCTATGATCTATGTAACAGCCCATGAACTCAAGAGGTCTCGTCGGGATTAAAAGTCAGTTGCCCCTCTGTGCAGGCTACCATGGAACTCCTTACAGGAGAGAAGTCTTCACACCCCAGAAAGGCCACCTTCCTCTGCATGGAGAGAACTTTACAAGCATTTACTGAATGAGAAAATGTGTGGCCCCTCTGCGTTGTCTCTTCTTTCAGAGACATATTTTTAAGCATTTAGAGTCTCCTGAATATTCACTGGAAGGATTGATGCTGAAGCTGAAGCTCCAATACTTTAGCCACCTGATGCAAAGAGCCAATTCGTTAGAAAATACCCTGATGCTGGAAAAGATTGAAGGCAGGAGAAGGGAACGACAGAGGATGAGATGGGTGGATGGCATCACCGTTCAATGGACGTGATTTTGAGCAAGTTCTGGGGGATGGTGAAGGGCACAGAAGCCGGGCGTGCTGCAGTCCATGGGATTGAACTTATTGATTTGGAGGCACACTCTCGGTGCTCCAGAACCAGAGCCTCTGCAGGCCCGGGCTCCAGCTGCCCACAGGGGTAAATGGCTAATTAACACCCACTTTATCTCCTCCATCCCTTCCCTGTCTCACTTCCCTACCCATCTACCAGCATTTCCTGGAATCTTCTTCCAAATAAACTATCTGTGATGAAATTGTCATCTTAGTGTTTGCTTCTGAAGAATCCACACCAAGACACCCAGGTGTATCAGCTTGAGGGAGATGGAGCTTTCAGGGGGTCCCTTGCATTCTTTTTGCTGTGGCAACTACATTTTTATCTGACTCAGGTTCCCGAGGGAAATACTTGGGTGCAGGCATGTTATTTGGGAAGTGTCCCAGGAAGTGGAAGTGCGAGAGGGGAGCAGGGAGAAAAGGAAGGGAAGAGGAGCCAGTACACAGCGTGTCTGTTAGAGGATTGCTGTGGGAAACTGAGGCACAGCCTTTGCCCCCGGAAGGGCTCTGGGGGATGCACCTCAGAATCACGCACTGAGGGGTGAAAAGCAGGGTGCCAATTTACTAATCCCCTTCCTCCGGGCATTTGCCCTGTAAACAGGCCACACATACCCTGGAGGTTATAGGACGCCCGGAAGCTCTGGGTATTCCCCAAAACCACCTACCAGGGGCCTTCAGGAAACCAGTCATGTCTGCTGTAGACACTTTCTCCAGGACTTTTACTACATCGAAACACTGTCTTGTTCAGCAGACTGTCACTTCCCTATCCTCAGAGGCTTCTCTAAGCCTCCTGAGTGTTGAGCTTGCCTTGTTTGGGCTTCCCTGAAAGGCACCCCTGGATCCATCAGGGCCCAATGCAACTCCATCAGCTGAGAAGCAGGTGGGATGAGAAATGGAGCCAGTAGAAGAAAAATGAGCCTCAAACCTGCCTCTGCAGTCAAGTCAGGAGCCGAGCTAAAATGCTCAGTGGCTACAGCAGGCCCAGATCTTGCCTATAGCCAGCATCCTCTCCCCAAGGCCCTGCTGTCAAGGTCCCAGGACCGCACAGGCCTTTTCTTTGAAACCTCCCTGTTCAGTGTCTCCAAGCTGGCCTGATCAGAGGCCCCGAGGTCAAGGCAGTATCAGGGGTAAGGTTTCTTAAGTGCCATGTGTGAGACACCATCTGACACTGTTTACACATTGACTTAGCCCCCTTATTGACCACAAGACAGGAGTTAAAAGCATTGCTTTTGGAACTCAAATGTGTTAACTTCTAAAGTGATGTTTGAATTAGGGTTAAGAAGGGCCCAACGTTTTGATCTACTGATGGGAGGGAAAGAAAAGAAGAAAAAAACAAAGTAACTTAAGGAAAACTTTTTTTTTTCCCAGAAAGGAAATTGAATTATTTTGACTAAAACCAAGAGACTTGTTTGTAATGAGTCTATCAGCTTTGGGGCTGACATGAGATGGCTACAGATGTGTCTGAATTCTGCCACTGCCCAAATGAGGCAGCTGATCTATTAAACTGGACTGCTGATTTTTGAAGAGGCTCATGGGGAAAGGTAACTTCCCTCTTCAATAGATCAAGGCCAGAAAATGGAGTGCTCATTGGAGTTGGACCAAAAGCCATCACTTGAAAGTCAAAGACAGCAGCAACCCGAAGCCTAAAAGTTGCCTTGTTAGCCAGGGAATATCTGCGCAAGATGAAGGCGCAAGTTCCACAACTCAGGTTGCTGGAATTTGGCACTCCTTCCTTGAAATGTCTTTGGATTCCTAACACAAAAGATTAGCAAATGCATTTCCCACACCAGTAAACCACGTGACAAAATGCCTGTGATCTGTGTTACATTGTGGAGTTGACAATTTTTAACTAATGGTTTTCTTATCTGCTTGCGTGGCACAGTGGGAAGCAGTGGCAATTAAGATAATGAGATGTGAATAGGAAACAGCTCTTCTGATTAGAATCACAGATGGAGCTTGCTGGGTATTTGGCGCACGGACATCAATGTGTGTGGCATGTCATGAGCTGGTATGGTCACCCTTCTGCAATGCGGTGACAATTATTGCATTAGCGATAACATGAGACACGACAAGGTGCCGGGGTCCCTTTTGTACCATGCGGAAAAGAGCAAATGATGTTCAATGGGGTTTGAAAAGTTTATTAAACTCTATTGTCTTCTAATTCTTTTTAAATTAACAAAGTGAATCAAATCTGGGTTAACTGTCTTTTAAGCTATATAGCTGATGAACCACAGGTTAACCAGTGAAATGTTTGCTATGGAAATGACCAGCCCAGTAATAAATAGACCAGAATCCTAAGAAAATAAATGAAATTGATGTTTGTAAGTAAAACTTCCAGAAGGAAAAGGTTTTGTGTTAATATGAACTAGGAAGTATTTATAGGCAACTCAGAAGATGCCTTAAAACCATTTTGGACTCCATTCAGAATATTAAGAAGCAATGAAAACCTAAGTCTTTTAATAAACTCTGTATTAAATTTAATGTGGGCACAGATATTTCACAGAATCTAGATGTTTGCTAAAGATGGTTTTATACAGTCCTTGGATCTCTTATAAGTCATGCCACATGAAACTTTTTGCTTGCTTTGAGCTCTAGAAATAAAAATTGAAACTTTCATGTAATTATTCAATAAATAGCTTTTGGATATCAACACCAGTGTCCTACCGAGATACACATCTGAAGACATTCAAGTGTCCCTATTTTACCCAGATGCTGGGGATGCTTTCCAGATGATCAGGTAAGGGGGCATGCCCGATGGTCTAAGCACGTTTAAGTTCAAGCACATTTAAGTTTATGTGTATATGTAGCAGGGTGAGGGATGAGTGGGCATGAATACACATCATAATAGAAAAAGTTGGAATTCATCATCATTCGCTGATAGTTCAGTTGGAAAAGAATTTGCCTGCAATGCAGGAAACCCCATTTCTATTCCTGGGTTGGAAGATCCACTGGAGAAGAGATAGGCTACTCACTTCAGTATTCTTAGGCTTCCCTTGTGGCTCAGCTGGTAAAGAATCCACCTGCAATGTGGGAGACCTGGGTTCGATCTCTGGATTGGGAAGATCCCGGGGAGAAGAGAAGGCTACCCATTCCAGTATTCTGGCCTGGAGAATTCCAGGGACTGTATAGTCCATGGAGTTGAAAAGAGTCAAACATGGCTGATGACTTTCACTCTCACTCAGGTCCTAGAACAATACTTATGATTTCAAATGTAGAATGCAGACTTTATAGCCATCAGGACTACACTCCCTGTGAGTCACTGAAAAGTCATTCATTGTTTACTCAAGAATTATTAACTGAGCATTTTTTAAGTGCCAGGAACTATTCTAAGTACTAGGATTAACTTAGAGAACAGAGACAAGGTTCGTTATTACAGGCAAAGCGAGTATAAAAAGTTTTTAGAAACAAGTAGAGTCTCTGTTCCATTTTTTCCCATTGCATCTTTATGATACTCAGACTTGATATTGAATAAAATGCTTATATGGCAATGCCTCAGATTTCCCTGGGGAGGTGCATTCCACACGACTCCAAGGAAGTTCCCCAGCAGGAGTGGGCACCACAGCCTGCTGCCATAACTGGCCTGTCAACTGGCCTGGATTGCCTTCCTCCTTTCTGTCCATTTCCACTCTCTCACTGTGCTTTCAGGGATCACCTTTCAAATGAACCGCCTATTCATTGGCTGCTTTGAGGGGAACCCAAACCAGACAAGAGAACGGCAATTTAACAGCAGCTCTTCCTGACAGGCTATTCTAGCATCACCAACTCAGGGAACATGAATCTGAGCAAACTCCTGGAGACGGTGGAGGATAGAGGAGCTGGCATGCTGTTGTCCATGGGTTCACAAATAGTCAGCCATGACCTAGGGACTGAACAGCAACTACAGCAATTACTCAAAGTTTCCATTCATCTCACCGAATCTTTCCGCACAGAAAAGTTATATTCTGCCTTAGTAAGCCTTTGGTGATGCGCTAACTTCAAAATCAGCGTTCTCTTGGAGAAAGCCTGTGGCATTCCCTCCTCCCCTAAGGGGAGCCTCCCTCTCCCCTTACCTTCCCCACCGGCCTCTCTTCTACTCGTTGACCTCGTCTCTCATTCTCCTCTCCCAGCTCCCCGCCTCCCAGGGCATCTCAGTGGTTTAATGTAGACTGAAACTGTGACTTGTATAGAAAATGGTGATGTTTGGACTGGTTTACTCTGAAACATTCTCCCCAAATTGAAGTGGTTTTCAATAATGGCAAGGAGTGAGGAAAAAAGAAAATAACGTGGTTTCTTCTCATATTGGGCAACATTTTTCCTTCCAAATTCATCTTCATAAGCTTTGTTTCTCCCATTCAGAGAGTTACGGTTGGCATAAATACGTTGTGTGTGCTCAGTCATGTCCAACTCTTTGTGACCCCATGGACTGTAGCCCACCCAGCTCCTCTGTCCATGGAATTTTCCAGGCAAGAGTACTGGAATAGGTTGTCATTTCCTCCTTCAAGGGATCTTCCTGACCCAGGGGTGGATTTCATATCTTCTGCATTGGCAGGCAGATTCTTTCCCACTGAGTCATCTGAGAAGCCAATTTGAATATGTTTCTCGGATTCAACTTCTCAGAATCAACAGTAATACGAGCTAATGATTATGGAAAGCTTAATAGTTCTGTACATCAGCTTAACTTTCACAACTGTTCTATTATCATTAGCCCATTGAGCAGGTGAGAAATGGAAGCAAAGGACATTGCCCAAGGATGCTCGGCTTCCAAGGATGACAGAACCGGGGAACTGAGTCTCTAGCCAAGAACAAATCCTTCATTCCCATGTCAAGTTACCTCCTCTCACATTAAAATTTTGCTAACTAACAGAACCCCTTCCCCTAACCCTTGAATTACAGCTTTACTGCCTCTGAATATAAACGAAACACTGAACTGAAGGACCAACAGCTCAAACCAGCGAGGAGAGGAGGAAAGCTGGACTGGGCAGCATCACCACCCATAAATTGCCAGGACTCTAAAGGCTACATAGCTAGTTCTGTTTTAGGTGCATTTAGGAAACCTGCAGAGTCAGCAAGGACATCAACCTGGTTACCAGGGCATTTGAAGCTAGATGTTAACAGTGAAAACAACAGCCCCAGCTTAACTCCTCCAATGACATCTGAAACCGTTGTAACAACTTATGTTTTGTGCTCTGGCCACATGGGGGTGTTTTGAAGAGCTCTAAAAAGAGAGGTAGTTCTACAGCCAAGTTCATGCAGTTCCTAAATCTCTAACGAAGGGAAACACCCAATCCTGCCTTAAATATATACATATGTATATATATACATATATATATATATCAGGCTTCCCTGGTGGCTCAGATGTAAAGAGTGATAGTTGCTCAATCACGCCTGACTCTTTGCAACTCCATGGACTGTGGCTTGCAGGCTCCACTGTCTATGGAATTCTCCAGGCAAGATTACTGGAGTGGGTTGCCATTTCCTTCTCCAAGATGTAAAGAATCTAGCTGCAATGCAGGGAACTGGGGTTTGATCTCTGGGTCAGTAAGATCCCCTGGAGAAGGGAATGGCCTCACTCCAGTATTCTTGCCTAAAGAATTCCATGGACAGAGGACAACAAACTGTGGAAAATTCTAAAAGAGATGAGAATACCAGGCCACCTTACCTGTCTCCTGAGAAACCTGGGTAAGGGTCAAGAAGCAACAGTTAGAACCTAACATGGAACAACTGGTTCAAAATGGGAAAGAAGTGTGAAAAGGCTGTACGTTGTCACTTATTTAACTTATATGCAGGGTACATCAAGTGAAATGCCAGACTGGATGAATCACAACCTAGAAACAAGATTCCTGGGAGAAATATCAACAACCTCAGATAGGCAGATGATACCATTTTAACAGCAGAAAGCAAAGAGGAACTAAAGAGCCTCTTGATGAGTGTGAAGAGGAGAATGAAAAAGCTGGCTTAAAACTCAACACTCACCAACAGTGTAAGAGGGTTCCCTTTTCTCCGCACCCTCTCCAGCATTTATTGTTGGTGACTTCTGGATTGCAGCCATTCTGACTGGTGTGAAATGGTAACTCACTGTGGTCTTGATTTGTATTTCTCTGATACTGAGTGATGTTGAGCATCTTTTCATGTGTTTGTTAGCCATCCGTATGTCTTCTTTGGAGAAATGTCTATTTAGTTCTTTGGCCCATTTTTTGATTGGGTCATTTATTTTTCTGGAATTGAGCTGCATAAGTTGCTTGTATATTTTTGAGATTAGTTGTTTGTCAGTTGCTTCATTTGCTATTATTTTCTCCCATTCAGAAGGCTGTCTTTTTACCTTGCTTATAGTTTCCTTTGTTGTGCAGAAGCTTTTAATTTTAATTAGATCCCATTTATTTATTTTTGCTTTTATTTCCAGTATTCTGGGAGGTGGATCATGGAGGATCCTGCTTTGATTTATGTCAGAGAGTGTTTTGCCTATGTTCTCCTCAAATTAGTACAGCCACTATGGAGAACAGTATGGAGATTCCTTAAAAAATTGCAAATAGAACTGCCTTATGACCCAGCAATCCCACTGCTGGGCATACACACTGAGGAAACCAGAATTGAAAGAGACACCTGTACCCCAATGTTCATCGCAGCACTGTTTATAATAGCCANCAGCATCATCTTTCAGGATTTGGAACAGCTCAACTGGAATTCCATCACCTCCACTAGCTTTGTTCCTAGTGATGCTTTCTAAAGCCCACTTGACTTCACATTCCAGGATGTCTGACTCTAGATTAGTGATCACACCATCATGATTATCTGGGTCGTGAAGATCTTTTTTGTACCTGAATCTAATAAAATTGTTTGTCAACTGTATTTTAATTTAAAGAGGGGGGGGAGGAGAGAGCAAAAAAACAACGCATGTCTGCAGGTCGACTGCCCCATGAGTAGGCATCAGTGGTAGTGAGTGGAACGTTTTTAGGGGAGGAAGGTATTCGAAATACACATCTCTATTCAGCAGTCTGCTGATCGTCTCATGGCGGGTGGCAAAAATTGCCGAAGAACCTAAGTCATTCGATATTTTTTTTGGCAGTTCTACAGGATTCTCCTTATGTGCATGAGTTTCATCTTTAGAGTTTGATGTAAACAAAAAACTAGAAGCACTTGAACTTAACAGATAAACAAACAAACAACAACAAAAAAAAAACACGAGACCCCAGATTCCAATTTCCTCATTTAAACATCATTAACTTCATCTCTTTACAAATACAAACAGCCTCACGTTAAGAAAAGTGAAGCTTCCCAGTTCTTTGCTTGTGCCTGGCCCTGTACACCCATCTTTATTCAACTCTCAGTTTAAAATAAGCCACAGAACATTTTACCAGCAGAAGTCAAGCCATTTTATTGATGGAAATGTTGAATTGCTTCTCCTTGTTTACTTCCAAGAATAGGACATCTCTAAACAAACTGGATGGGAACACATGCAAATTTTTGATCAATACCCACCTTTGAAAATTCACAAGGTCTCTTGTCAACAGCCCAATGTACAGTGTATCAGATTCCCACCTACCTTTTTAACATCTAATAATTAAAAACAATCTGTCAGGACTCTTACCTCTATGTAGGGGAGGAAGAACCAGGTGCAGGAGCTCTTAACCTTGCCCTTGAAGACCACTGAGAATATTTCTATAACACCCTCTAAAACATCTCTGGGCTGTTGATGGTTCTACTGGGGGGAAAAAAAACAACTTTATTCTTTCTCATTCTGCTTTTCAACTGTAATAGATAAGTTTTCCTGGGGTCATGACTATCACCAAAGAAAAATGATCATCCTTGTATAATGTAACAATACCTTGTATCTATGTAAAATCTCTGCTTCCAAAGCTCAAAGCACTTTCATGAAGCACTAGCTAGTTCGATCACCTTCGTCCTCACTGAGATAGGGTGAGGCATACATGCAATCCTCGTGTGCAAGACAGGAAACCAGAGACAGAGGTTAGGGCAGTGCTCAGAGGTTGTGCAATCGAGTCAACGATGCGGCCAGAACTTTCTGCCTTTATTTGCTGGGCTGCTTTCTCTTCTCCTACAGAGAATCCGAAACATATAAATAAATTTATCTGACACTTCTCTGAAATGAAGAATAATAATGTTTACTTAAGGGAGAAAAATATTTCACTTTCTTCAGTTCAGTTCAGTCTCTCAGTCATGTTCGACTCTCTGCAACCCCATGAATTGTAGCACCGCAGGNTGCTTTCTCTTCTCCTACAGAGAATCCGAAACATATAAATAAATTTATCTGACACTTCTCTGAAATGAAGAATAATAATGTTTACTTAAGGGAGAAAAATATTTCACTTTCTTCAGTTCAGTTCAGTCTCTCAGTCATGTTCGACTCTCTGCAACCCCATGAATTGTAGCACCGCAGGCCTCCCTGTCCATCACCAACTCCCGGAGTTCACTCAAAGTCACGTCCATCAAGTCAGTGATGCCATCCAGCCATCTCCTCCTCTGTCGTCCCCTTCTCCTCCTGCCCCCAATCCCTCCCAGCATCAGAGTCTTTTCCAATGAGTCAACTCTTTGCATGAGGTGGCCAAAGTACTTTAGCATCTCATAAAAATGCATCCTGTTTAAGGGCCTTAAAAAGATGCCCTGATCCCCTGTTTCTAGGTGAGGAACACTTGTGACCTGGAGGATCACCACCTGCACACGTGTAGAACAGAGCGAAGAGCTAGCAGAAGAGGTGGAGACAGGAGTTTCAAGTGTTAATCCAGCTTCCCTGAAGAAGGCCACTAAAGCGCATAATGCTAGGTATAATAATGCCACACCAGACACTGCAGGTACAATTTCCCACTCAATGGTACATCTACCTGTAAGGAAGGTAATAGCACTCTCACTTTACAGACAAGGACAATGTGTCTGGGAAGTCAAATTACTTACACAAGGACTTCAGCCAGGCCCAGAAGTGGCAAACTCTAGATAATCCCATAAAGGAGAAAATCTATGCCCAGTTCAGTTCAGTTGCTCAGTCGTGTCCAACTCTTTGCGACCCCATGAATCGCAGCACGCCAGGCCTCCCTGTCCATCACCAACTCCCGAAGTTCACTCAGACTCACGTCCATCGAGTCAGTGATGCCTTCCAGCCATCTCGTCCTCTGTCGTCCCCTTCTCCTCCTGCCCCCAATCCCTCCCACCATCAGAGTCTTTTCCAATGAGTCAACTCTTCGCATGAGGTGGCCAAAGTACTGGAGCTTCAAAAGTCCTCAAAAAATAACCTGAGTAACGCAGAATTGTGGGTCCCATATAAACATTCTTGGGTCCACATATTACATTTCATCATAAAAAATGGCTGATATTCACTTCCTTTCAACCTATAAAAAGGAATAATTCAAATGACTTGAACTATCACTTTGGGGATTCCTGAGATGTTCTTGGGGAAAAAGATCTCCAAAGTACTAATGCTAAGAATAAAGTCAGGCACTGCCTTTGAAAGCACGATTGTGGGCTTGAGATGAAAGTCAGGCTTGATAGAGAATTGTAATTCAAAAAATTCCCCAGTTCATAAGAAGCTTAGTGAGAAAGGGTGTGTTCCCACCACTGGAGCAGAAGCTTCCTTTCCCAAGCCCTTCTAGGATTCTGCCCTTCCTGTTCAGCTCTTCCGATCAAATTCATCCTTTAGGTAAACACAGGAGGGATTAGAGACCTTTAATTGGCTTTGAGGAAAAAAATGGTAATCTGAGATGCCTGGGCAGGAACTATCTTGTGTCTTGTGGGAGAGAAGTGGGGAGAGGAAGAGAAAAGGAAAAATCTGCAGTTTGACAGGCTGTTCCCAGCCCTAGCGGAGAGTGTTCAGGGACAGGCAAGGTTGTTAAGTCTTTCATCCCAATGTGGCTGTGAGCTGCAGGCACGCCATCTCGGATTTCTCTGTCCACTCTGCTCTTTCTGTGTGAAGTAGGAAATGGCATCCCAGAGTCTAACTCAGTGGCTTTCACACTTTGTTGCCATTGTTCAGTCACACAGCTCTGTCTGACTCTTTGTGGCCACATGGACCGCAGCATGCCAGGCTTCCCAGTCCTTCACTGTCGCCCAGGGCTTGCTCATACTCACGTCTGTTGAGTTGATGATTCCATCCAACTATCTCGTCCTTGCCCTCTTCTCCTTGTACCCTCAATCTTTCCCAGAATCAGGCTCTTTTCTAATGAGTCAGCCCTTTCTATCCGGTGATCAAAGTATTAGAGCTTCAGCTTCAGCATCAGTCATTTCAGTGAATATTCAGGGTTGATTTCCTTTAGAATTGACTGGCTTGATCTCCTCGCTGTCCAAGGGACTCTCAAGAGTCTTCTCCAGCTTTACCATAATCTCAATATCTCCTGGGGCTTTGAGGGATAGGGTAGGGGACCTAGAGATTTTGATTGGGTAGGTCTATTGTCGCTCCTAACAAGTTCCCATGTGATGTTGATTCTGCTGGTTCAAGGAATACACTTTAAAAACCACTAGCCTAACTCCTGGCTATACAATTGCTTTCTGTCTTCCTGCTATGTACTTTTCTGGGCCATGTCTGCACAGACAGAATCTATACATGATGCAGGGAGGAGAATTCATAGAGATGATGCTGTCTGAAGGTTTGTAATAATGGGTAATGTAACATTCGCTTTGGTACAAACCAACCTGGCAACACAGCTGGCATAGTGGGATTCTTGGTCATGATAGTAGCTAACATGTATTAACTAGCCAATATGTGCCAGGCAGTATGTCAAGTTTCTACTCATCTTTGAGATACATGTACCATTACTCCTATTTTATAAATGTAGATTCTAAGCCTCCTTGAGCTAATCCTATGGTCACTCAACCAGAGAATGGAGGAGTTAGGTCCAGGCCCCACGGCTCTCTAGTGCTATACATGGTACTTCCTGAACCCCAGAAACATTAAATTACAAAAAGAGATATCCGCCCCCAGTGCTCTTTGATAAAGGAATAGGGTGAATGGGCGCCCAGAGCTGTTTCTTCACTCTACTTTCTTGTCTTCCAGGGTAATGTAAACTTTCCCCTCTGGCCCCATTTTCTCCCTTTACTTCACCTGCTAATGCATGGGAAATGCCTCATAGGTTAAAGTATGGGAGATAAAAGAAGGGGGTGCCCTGCTACCAGACATGGTTTCTTAGATTATCTCTCCTTATTGAAACAAACACCTAATTCCTTGTAGAAACATCATCCAGTATTGGAAGACTCTGGCCCTGGAAATGTAGTTACAGTTTGGAGCTCCAAAGGGAGTTGATTGCAAGGGATCGGACACCTTCTTGCTTTTATGACACCCACTTCCTGCATTGTCTATCTCCTCTCTTTGATGTTAGGGGACAGGACCAGACTCATCTGAATGGAGACTGATTTCACTGTTACTGTTCTGGCTTTGATATGTTTCTTAACTAGTCTCACAACTTGCTCCTTCTACCCTGAAGTTTCTATTTTATAGCTTAATCCAGGACCTGGCTTCAAAGAGGTCAGTTGCCTGGGATTACAAGCTTCTAAAGTAGGAGCTGAGAGAGCTTCTCCTCTAATAGGAAGATACTGAGCTTTGCCTTGGAGTTGGGCCTCCGCTGTACGAAGTTCAGGTGGAACATCATGGACCTAGGGATCATCATAGGCTAGGGATCGTTAGGAGCACTGGCCACACTATGGCCATGGGGTCACAGAAGGGTGATGTTCATGCCTAATTGTGTCCTGAGACCCCTTTTCACTGGACTAAAGGTCCACTAAGCTGTGCCACTATCTGCTTCCATCTTACTGTCCCTCTTACTTTCCCTGGTGAATAATCAGGAGATGTGTTAGGCCCAAACCCACTGCCCTTCATTCTACACAGTTTCAAACTTGTTCATGTTTCTCCACATTAAAATTTCACATGCCCTTTGACCTAGCGATAGCATTTCTAAATATTTATGCTATAGATATACTGCACATGTGAACAATGAGATATAATAGAATTGCCTGTAACAGCACAATATTGGAAACCATCTAAGCCATCTGACTCATCATTAAGGAGCCAGCTAAATAAATGACAGGTAATTCATACAATGGAGTAATATGCAATCAGTAAGAAGAATTAAGCAATCTACCGGTACCAACATGGAGCACACCACCAAAATGTACTCGTGAAGTAAAAGAAAAGCCAAAAAAGATTGCAGTTTAGGGAGGTGAAGGGTCTTGTCCAGGGTCCTAGAATTGCATTAGATGCAGCATCTTTGACCCTTTCCCTCCTCAAACTTCTACTTAGTCTTTATCCACTGGATGTTTTAGCCCAGCACGTAAGTCAGATTTCCCTCACTCCCCCCTCATCTAGACCCTGCACCCTCTTACACGGTACTCTCTTCTACGCCTTCTCTCCAACAAGCTGCTGGACAGTTTCACCCACACTAACTCTCCCCTCTTCCTCTACCAGCCTCCTGAACCTTGTTGTTTGGCTTCTGCCCCCACCGATCCACAGCAAGTTCTCTCCTTGAGGGCACCTCTGACCTGTGATGGGCAAACCTTACAATAAAGCCGTTTTTCACTTTGTCATCAGACACCTATGCCTCCATGACGCCCTTCATACTTGCCCCTTGGCCATCTTCAATGAATGCCCTGTCTCTTGGTTTTCTTCCTACTTCTCTTACTGCTTCCTCTCAGTCTCTCCTTGTCAAAATCCCCTTCCTAATCCCACTCTTGAAATGCTTGTTCTCTGAATCCCTCTTGTCTCACTGTAGACATTTTCCTGGGCTCATCTGTCCCTATTCATTGTATTACCTCCTCTGTACCAACAGCATCCAAATGTCTTTTCTTCAGCATTAGTTCTTACAGTGATCTGGAACCCAACCTCCAACTTCTTGTATCATCATTTGGATCTCCCTTCGGCACATCAAACTCCATATGCACAAAAATCTGAAGGCAACATCGTTTTTCTCCTGCAAAGCAGCTAGTAGCTTCTCTGTTGTAGAGAACAGTAATATCACCCCCTTCCTGGTCACCAAAGGCTGAAATCTTACTGTCATCCTTAACTGATGCTTCTTCATAAACTTCATATCCCATCAGTCACCAAGTCTTAATGCCTCCATCTCTGAAACACCCTTCTAGTCCATACTATTTTCTTTATTTTCAGAGCCATTATCTTAATTTAGGTCATTATTATTGCTCCATATTCTGTTACAACAGTGTCCTAGCTGCTTTGCCTGCCTCTATATCTATGACCCCTCCAACGCCTACCATTCAGTAACCCTACCTTTTTTTGAAGTCCTTTTGATGACTCTGAATAACCTTGAGATAATATTTCTAGTCTCTTCCATGATCTACAAGTTCTCCCTGATCTTCCCTTTCCTATTCTTTCAGCTTCACTTCCTGCTTCTCCCCCACCTCCACCCAGTTTGAACAACTTATAGTCCCCCAAAGCCCCAGCCATCAGCCCCATTAAGTGCTAAACATGTTATGACCCCTGCCTGTGGCACCCTTCCCTTCCCCATCCACCTGCCTGGCTTCTCTCCATTCTGCAAACTCAGCTTGGTCAACCTCCTTTGGGCGTTCTCACTATAGTTTTCCTCACACAAGTTTTAGCTGAGTTAGCTACTGTTCATCTCTACCTAACTCTCTATTCTTGTTTCTATTTTTAATGCTTCATGCGTGCGTGCATGCAAGTCACTTCAATCATGTCTGACTCTTTGCGACCCTATGGACTGTAGCCCACCAGGCTCCTCTGTCCATGGGATTCTCCAGGCAAGAACACTGGAGTGGGTTGCCATGCCCTCCTCTAGGGGATCTTCCCAATCCTGGGATCAAACCCATGACTCTCACATCTCCTGCACTGGCAGGTGGATTTTATTTTACCACTAGCACCAGAAGCCCCTTAATGCTTCATGCTGCACTTCAAAGAGGAATTATCTCAGCTTTAGTTTATCTTTTCTTCTCCTACAGNGCCATGCCCTCCTCTAGGGGATCTTCCCAATCCTGGGATCAAACCCATGACTCTCACATCTCCTGCACTGGCAGGTGGATTTTATTTTACCACTAGCACCAGAAGCCCCTTAATGCTTCATGCTGCACTTCAAAGAGGAATTATCTCGGCTTTAGTTTATCTTTTCTTCTTCTACAGTTACTGTTCATTGTGAAATAAGTATTATTTTTCACTTCTATTTCTAACCCTAGGGCTCTGTAGTGTCTTTCACATAGTTAGTACCTAGTTTCCAGTAAGTGATTAACAATTAGGATATATCATCCTTCTGGTCTCTAGAACAGATATTCTTTACACTGTCCCTAAAATAATAATTGACTGGTTGATTGAAAAGGAGGTCTATCCACTGTCACCAGTGGCTTGTAAAACACGAGCTTGTTCTTCACATGACACAGAAATGGAACTCTGCAAGTCTTGCATGATTCCAAAGACCTGATAACTGGAACTGTGTTTCAAGAACTGATTTAATTCTGATCTGTGTCTTAAGAATTAAATTNGGAGGTCTATCCACTGTCACCAGTGGCTTGTAAAACACGAGCTTGTTCTTCACATGACACAGAAATGGAACTCTGCAAGTCTTGCATGATTCCAAAGACCTGATAACTGGAACTGTGTTTCAAGAACTGATTTAATTCTGATCTGTGTCCTAAGAATTAAGTTATTCATTCAAGTATTTATATATGTTGGCTTCTGTTTACTGGTTTAAACTGGAGATGCCCCTCCTATCCAAGAGAACTTGCCAAGGTCCTTTTCGGGGGTGACATTGGGAACCATTCCCAGGTTCAATTGCAATTTGTAACAATCACTGCGCTGCTAAGAATCTGACTCTGTGGTTCACATCAAGAAAACTCCTCAGCTGACTGGCAGGTTTGCCGAGAAAAGTCCTAGTCCTTGAGAACACTCTCAATTGTCTGTCAAGTCACAGATGAAACACTTGGTGGGAGAGGTCTCTCATCCCACCTCTTCCCATATTCTTCCAACCTCCTTCATTTGTTAGTGAAATGTCAGGGTCAGTGAGCTGATAAATCATATATAGATTCACTGGAAGCTTGTATCATTTCCATTTCCAGATTTCATGACATGGGATCAACTTGTAGGGGAAACTGCTTTAGAGGAAAGCTATGTGGGGGCCTCCGTAATGAAACCCATTCAAGCAGAGGCCAAGATGGAATTGTATGACAGAAAATTGAATCATAAAACAAATAGGAAACCCCCTGCAGAGTCCATTATAAGCTCCAGAAGTTAATTTGTACATAGATTTGTTTAGAACTCAAAGTTTATTTTCCCAAAGAATCTAAGTTACATATCTTGAATCTGTTCCCCAGCCTTTTACTGGGTATTTAATGCTCTTCCGTATAATTCTGATAGAACCAAAGAATCCTCTGCCACACTCAGCACTGTGTATATGGGCAACTATATGGTGAGTCCAAATTCCAACAAGCAAATTATCTGACTTTTCCACAATGCTTGCAGGAGGATAAACTATGATTGAGGAAAATGGAGAGGAAAGCCCCAGTACAGGGTAAAGGGGAGTTTGCATGAGCTCTAGACTGCTGGACTGGGGAAGCGGTTTCCTGCAGCCAGTCATATCCCAAGCAGGCATTTGTACTTTAGGAGGCAGTGCACGAAGCAGAAAGCAAATTCCACAGCATCAGACAGACCCAAATTGAGGGACATTCCACAAAATAACTGGCCTGTATTCATCAAAAATATCACAAAAGACAAAGAAAGACTAAGAAGCTCTTCCAGATGAAAACAGACTAAAGGCAACATGGGATCCTGGATTTTCTGTTACTGTAAAGAATATTATTAGGACAATTGGGGATCTGAGTGACGTCTAGATAAGAGTCCCGTGTCGGTGTTAATTCTTAATTTTGATAATGGCACAATGATTATATAAGAGAGCATCCTCATTTGCAGGAAATATGGAAATATGCACTAAAATATTTAAAGAGTCATTAATTATACAAGTTATCTGCAAACCTTCCTGGAGGAATATATATGTATATAAGAAAAGAAAGAGAAAGCAATAGCGAAAAAAAAAAAAAAGCAAGAGGGAAAGAAAGAAGGAAAGAGAAAGACAGAAGGAAAGGAAAGAAGAAAAAGAGAGACAGGATGGGAGGGAGAGTTGGTCAAACACTGACGTAGAGAGTGTGCAGTACAGCTGCAAATTTTCTAGGAGTTTGAAATTACGTTCAATAAAAGTTTTTTGAGATGCCACCATGTTACTACAATTCTCAGCCATGGAGGCTTGGGAGCCTCCCATGCTTTGTACATTTTTTTCACTTGAGTAAGAACAGAGCGATGCTACAAGTCCTCTAGGGATGAGGCCACCCCTTAGAAAGTGTCTGTGCCTCTGGTTTTTCTACACTGAGCTGGTTCCTGGTGGGAGGGCAGAGCCAGCTGAGCTGCCTGGAGCTGTCTCCTAGGGACCCGCAGCCGTGAGTCTTCTGAACAGACCCTCCCACTCTGAAAGCCTGAGCAATATTCAACGATTTCACCCAAAACGTTGGCTGAGCCTGTTTGACTTGGCGTCCTGTAGTTTTATTCTGCTATGCTTGGATAACTGTGGATCTATTTACAGCTTTCCCTGTTGCCTGAGAATGTGGCTTTGAGACAGTGTCATAAGCAATTCCCAACATTGGTCTAATGATTTTTTTATGATTCGTAGATTTACTCCCGGGCCTGTCACTGCCTCCTCTCCTGCAGAGTCGTCTGTGCCACAGGACCCCACTGGTCTCATCACCCCACTAGCTACCCAGATCGCTGCCCTGGGCCCTCCCTCCAGCAGCTATCATGGTGAAATGCTTAACACGGCCCTGCTCAGGCTTGTCCACATGCCAAAATCAACATGCAGTACGTACTTTGGGGTTTTTTAGAGCTGACCCCAAAATATCTATTTACCCAGCTGTTGACATTCTCATGAGTAATGGGCAAAGCTCCGAGGACACACGGTTGGTGGCAGAGCAGAATTCGGAATCCCACTCAGAATATTGCAGTTGGACAGGGACATAGACATCGTCCATTTCAACCATCGTATTTTAAGATAAGGAAAATGGGGCTTCAGGTGGTGAATAACTTGCCCACCGAGAACGGCATTGGAACTCAGGTCCTCCGTTCCCCTCATCAGTTCCTTTAGACTCAGCCAAAGCAGTGAATGCCCTTGGGTGAGACGGCCCTGGGAGCCTGAATTATTAGGTGGGTAATGGCGAAGGCAGCCTCCCAAATACATACTTTGGGATTAGAGATGTTTCCAAAACCTTTTTTCAGAGTCCTACATGAAGAAACCTCAAACCTAGGATTCCAGCCAAAAACAATCATTTTCAAGTCCCTCTGAAATCCTGGATGGATGTTTAACCAGGCAACGTACTAGCTGACTCCCGTGGCAGGCACGGGTCTCAACAGAGCTCCAGGGCCTTCACTTCAGAGCGGGTGGATGTGTGTGTGAGACTGAGCCACACACAGTAGGTCATGTGCAGTTATCCATGGGATGTGTGAGGGCAAGAGGACAGGAGGGAAACTTCTGGAAAGGAATGCAGAATGATGTTCCCCATATTAACTTGATTCAGGTGTTCCTCACAGCCTACAGAAAAGCTTACTGAGAAACTCTATAGCGGAATTCCCAGAAAAATATACTGGAAAAGGGATATTTCACTCTCCCTCAGGTCCTAGTACCTAATTAACTCACTCATTTATTCACTCCCTCTCTCAATCATTCATTCACTCATTTTTTGAGTCTCCACCCTCAAGAAGCTCACATTTCTAAAATCCTTAATATATAAAGAGCTGATACAAACAATGAGAAAAAAAAAAGAAACCAAATAAAATGTTGACCAAAAAATATACACATGGATCTCACAGAAAAAGAAATGGAAAGATTGGCTCAACATATGAAAGGGTGCTCACTATCACTGGGCATCAGAGGAATCAAATTTTAAAAGTGATATAGCATTTTTAGCCCTCTGTTCAGTTAAAATTTAAAATACTGCTAACATCCAGTGTCTTAAGACGGTAGATAAAGGGACTGTGGATCCTACTGGTGCTGGGAATATAAATTGAGATACTATTTCAAGAGAGCTATCTGGCAGTAGCTATCAAAAATTTGTAATGCATACTCTAACCCTATATTTCAATTTGCAAGGATCCATGATAGTTCCCTCTCCTGCGAGGCAGTGTTCCTTCCCCCTTCTAGAAATAAGAGCAAGAGTAA
>SJYA01001920.1:758955-770657 GCA_006410615.1 Neotragus moschatus | reverse complement strand
TTTATGTATGGACAATTTTTGATTCTATAAAAAAGTTTCATGATCAGCTAAATCTGAAGAGACTAGACTCAACAATATGAAGAAATTATGATTAATTTTCACAGCGTAATATTGTGGTTATGCTTTCTTCAAAAGGAATCTTATTTAAAGATACATATTAAAATATACACAGATAAAATTATGTGATATCTGTTATTCAAAATAATCTGAGGGTAAGAGGGATTGATTATAGATGTATAAATTAAACATGACTGGCCATGGGATGATAATTATTAAAAGCTCAGTGATGAGAACATGATGAAGGTATAATACACTTTTTGGCATTCGTTTGCATGTTTGAAATTTTCAATAATAAAAAATGTAAAGATTGAACACTCCAAGTTTCAATGAGTCGAAATTTCAGAGATCACAGGTAAAAATACAACTAACAGCCTTCCCTAGTGACAATGAAACTTGCAACTTTTCTTCAAGTTGCTTCTGTGCATTTTTGCAAGCTTTGAAGAAAAGGAGTGACAACCAAACTCTCTCTCAATAAGAAAAACTTAAGGGACTTCCCTGATGGTCCAGTGGTTAAGACTCCATGCTCCCAACGCAGGGGGAACATGTTCGATCCTTGGTCAAGGAACTAAGATCTTGCAAGCCGCATGGAGTGGCCAAAAGGAAAAAGAAAACAACCCTGTTTAGGTCTGCCTGCTCTTTAGGGGAAGAAACCTGGGTTTTGATGAAGTACCTAATTGGCACCAAGCAGGGTAGGATAACTGATGGAAAAAACAGCTGCTCAGAGGCTGACATTTAGAAAGAGGGAGAAACCAAGACAATGGAAATAGCAGGCATCTTCTAAGCACAGGGAAAATGCTGCTGCTGACACAAGATACAACACCTGTGCCAGGGCCTCTGACCAGTGGTGTGGACCAGCCACAGTGGACAGTTACAAGCTGCCTCCGCGTATCACCTCCATGGATTCTGGCCAGAGGCACCAGGTCCCCAGGGAATGCACACTGCTGGGGCGGTGACTCAGGTTTCTCTCCAGGCTTGGCTCTAGAGCAGCATTCCACACCTTTGGAGCTTTTCCCCTTTCAGATATTATTGGGATTCTTTTGAAGCTATTTAAACAATGGTGCTAATTTGACAGGCACCTGAGAGGTATACTCTAAGCTGTGGTTAAAGAGCTGGCTGTATATGTGGCAGGTACCCTGCCGGGGTCTAGCCCCGGTGGATCCAGGGAATTCGAAGCGTGAACGGCATCAGCGAGGAAATATTTATCTATTCAGAAATATAAGATTAGATTAGGAAGTAATAGTATAGAAGGAAAATTAAGTGGAGAAAAGAGGCTGAATAACTTGGTTTACGTGGAAAGCCAATAAAACCTCGAGACAAGAGGTTTGCACCATCTACGTTGGGCCATCGGCGTCCACTTGAATCTCTAAGGGTGCCCCACCTTGGGCTCCCTTTCGCGTAGATCGAAGAAGCCAGGACAAGTAAGTAGACATGGCAAGCCTCCACGCCCCAGATGGGAATTTAGCCAGAAATTAGAGTGAGAGGGAGACACAGGGGAAGCCAGTCCAGCAACTGGCCCCGGCCCCTATTGTCTTTCAAGGCCTTTTATACCTTTTTTGATTGTACAGAGATCAAGGGGTAAAACAAATTTATGCAGTGTTAGCAGCCCAAACTCTTATCAAAAGATAGGCTTTTCTCTTTGCATACCTAGTTGTATACACAAGTCTTAGGTGATTTACATCACCTTCAGGCCAAAAGGGCCAATTAACATTTTATGGCTCTTTTTTGATAAGGGTTTGTTAACTAGAAGACTTATTTGTGTTGTTCTTCCCAAAGTCTGGTGCCATTCTCAGAAAGCACTAAATAAAGTTACATTCTTACATAGCAATTTGTAACAAGAGGAGTACAGTGATTTATAACAAAGGAAAGGTAATTAACTCAAAAGTCTAGTATTGCTAACATCAAAACTACTATATATCTTTCCCCATATCCCGTTTACTTTGATTAACATCTTCCCCGGTGCCCAAAAGACAAAGAATAAGGAGGTCTGGCAGCAATCATTGAGTCAACAGTGAAATCCTGTCACCAATGGGATTTTTAGCCCTTAAAAAGGGCTCTGTGACTTTAAGATACTTAAGCTTCTTGCCCCTGGCAGTTGGGGGCTGTAAACAATTCACAAGCTGCAAAAAGGGGGGAACCTGTTAGGCAAATAAGAACATTTAAGTTAGAGCCCTATCAGAGGGGGTTGAGCTGAAACACTCCTTTCAAATGCAAAAGACTAAAGCGCAAAATTAACTTTTTCCAGAGAATGTCAAAAGAATTAGAAAAAAGTACAATGTCAGGCAAAATTCTTATTTTCTAGGTACACGCTCAGGAAATGTCAGGGAGAAACTCCGAGACTCGAATGTCTTTGTCCATCGAGTCTGCCACATGACAATGTCACGGGTGGAATCCTCACACTGGCTCCTGGCAGCAGGCATATTTGGGTTTCCTTATTTTGGGGGTATAGATGCTCAGGAAAACTCAAGGGGAATCTCTGAAATCCAAATCGCCGTGCCCATCGGATTTCTGCCACGTGACGGTTTCACGGGTGGGATTCCCACACTGGCTCCCGACAGTACCCGTGTCCTGATGAGGTCGTCTGCAGCCTCATGTGGCTGTGGTGATGTTNTATAGATGCTCAGGAAAACTCAAGGGGAATCTCTGAAATCCAAATCGCCGTGCCCATCGGATTTCTGCCACGTGACGGTTTCACGGGTGGGATTCCCACACTGGCTCCCGACAGTACCCGTGTCCTGATGAGGTCGTCTGCAGCCTCATGTGGCTGTGGTGATGTTTAGCTCCTTCAAGGAAGCCAGGATGCTTTCCCAGGCTGTGCCCCTCAGACACTTGGAAAGACAGCTTTCATTTCCAATCTTCATCAAGTCATCAAAACCTTCCTCAAATACCCAACAGCAATGAGTACATCTTGTGTCCACAGTCTTGGTTACTAAACACCATTCCTCAATAAAAGGAACCAAAGCTTCTTGGAGAAATGGCTGATAGCAGGACTAGAAAAGGACAAGGACACTTTCTGAAGAATAGTTCACGACAGGGGCTTGTCAAAAGCACAAAGGACATCAACTTGAAGGCACTCCCGATGGCCATACCTGGGACAGCATGAGTAACAAAATAAATTATGGTAACGGATTATAATCTGTACAGTAAAATAAATGTCTAAGAATCCATACTGATACAAATAACTGATGAAATAAATTAAAAGTGGTGAACAAGAACTCTTCTTCAAGTAAAATCTCAATAAATGTAGAAGGGATGATAGGAACAGAAAATCACCATTTGCCAAACATAATTGTTACCGGCCAGAATCACTGATGGATGCAAATACTTGTTGAGTCAAAGTATAAAAAATAAAATATCTGCAAGGTCTCAAAGCATCTCCCACACAAGATACTGGTTAATTATAAAGAGAAAAAAATGTTTTACAGATAAATCTGCAAACACCACTTTAATCAAGTGACGACCCAAGTACCATCCCCAGTAATGAGGCACATTCACATATACCTGCTGATGTCACACACCAAGATGGAGAGAACACAGCAGGACGTCGGTGGGTGTCACAAATGCATAGCCTGTGTTTAACCATGGGAAAACATCAGACAGGTCCAAACTAAAGGAGTCTACAAAGTAACTGGCCAATTACCTTTCAAACTGACAAAGTCATAAAAGATACAGACTATACCCCAAGCAAACAGACAGGACACTGAAAGAGGAACTCCCCAGGTCAGTAGGTGCCCAATTTGCTACTGTAGGTCAGTGGAGAAATAACTCCAGAAAGAATGAAGGGATGGAGCCAAAGCAAAAACAGTACCCAGCTGTGGATGTGACTGGTGATAGAAGCAAGGCCCGATGCTGGAAAGAGCAATATTGCATAGGAACCTGGAATGTTAGGTCCATCAAGGCAAGCTGGAAGCGGTCAAACAGGNAAATGTTTATAAAAAGAAAGGGGAACCCAAACACAAATAATAGCATATTCAAATGCAAGTCAATGCTGAAAGAGTACACTAAAATGTCTCAGGTTAGGTTCCTTTAAAGCCAACCATGATCAAAGATGGGGAAGTTTTGTAGAAAAAGAAAAACAATGCATCATCTTTTAAAATTAGAAAGATACTCAAAGACAGTTATGATCTGCACACAAGACTAGTCATGACTAGTATGTAACGTGTAAAATAGATCACCAGTGGGAATTTGCTGTGTGACTCAGGGAACTCGAACTGGGGCTCTGTGGCCCTTCTTCCAGACCCCCCAAGCTTCCCCAGCAACCCTTGCCCCTTCTTCCTCAGAGTGTTAATAGCATCCCACGGTTGTCCCTGGGTCTTCAGTTGTTCATTCTCAGCTTCCTCATCCCTGCTCTGTGAGCGGGCTCTTCATACAGCTCTCTGCCACTCAGCCCTTTGAGCGATTCCTGCAGGAACCCTAGTGTCTACAGAAAACAAAAGATTGTTTCTGAGGTTGCTTGGTTAGATTTCATGATCAATTGGATGTATGCCTGAGAGGTTGGGAGAAGGAAAAATGCAGACTCCCAGGCTCCAGTCTGCAGCACAGAGTCGGTGGTGTCAGAAATGAAGCCAAAAAGTTGCCTAGGAACCACCACGCGGAGAAGCAGCAGAGGAGAGGGTGGGCAGGGCCACACACAGGTGAGTTAGCATCGAGGCTCTGCTGACTTGGGTCTCCAGGTGGAGATGCTGCCACTGGAAGTCAGGTATTGGAGTCAAAGCTAAAGAATGGAATTCAGGTTGGAGACTGATTCGGAAGAATGAAAAGCCATTTTAAAATAAAACGTCAGGCAAAATTTGCCACTTACACCGCCACCCTTTTTTTTCTGCTCCTGTTTCTCCCTCAGCCCCACCTTGCACCTCCTCCTTCAACCAGATTCCCCACATCTCCACCCAAGGTTACCCTTCTATTTTCAAGCCTCCCCCTTTTTTATCACCGAAGGTTTTCTAGTTTCCAATCCCTCGGAGGCCAGAGTGCTGTTTTCCAAAATGACAATTAACTCCTGTGACAAATTATCTCTTCCTCATGTAAAAATGAACTCACACATGATTGTTCCAAGGGAGGATTTGTACATTTCAAAGGACAATGGCTGGACCACCAATTGGATAATGCTTGAAATTCTCGTTTCTCAAAACAAGATCTTCCTGCTCTGGAAGAGACAAGACAGTATTTCTAGGAGTGTTCAGGGCTGCAGGATGAATGTGGCCCTTCTTCCTGGAACATCAGCTTTACTCAAAGATTTAAGGGTAGGTGAACTTTTTAAGTTAAATAAAACATGAACATGTTATGGAAAGGATGGAAATTCTTAGCAGTTTTTAGGATAAAACATAAGCCTCCAAAGCATTCCCCACCAAAAGGTTCACATTGAATTTGACCTGCTCGTGGGGGTCATAGTGAGAAAGCTGGGCTAAGTCAGTGCTTCTCTGAGGACTGTGCCAAAGATGGGAATTTCTGGACATCAGAGGACAAATATTTCAGAACCAGCCAGACTTACAATACCCCCATAAATCATGCCTCATTGGCCCACCCAGACATCATATACCACAAGCCTATGGCTGAAAAGACTGTCCCTTGTTTAGCTGCCTTTCCTGGCTTTGGAACTTGGTGCATAAAATGCCTTTCAGATGATGTAAATACATCCACTACAAGCCTTCTTTAGGTTTTTCTATCATACACTGGTTTAAGTATAATATATTTGCTTTCTGCCTGAAGAGAACATATCCTGATTCCAGAAAAATTTTCCAAAGGACAGGAAAATAAATGCATACACCAACTTCTTGAAACATTTGGCACCTGCCACAGTCACCAATAAATCTAAGCTGGACAGCTTGACATTTCCTCAAACAAGACCCCACCTCTCAAAGAACATTTGTCCCAACATGAAAAACAATAAAAGGCCAGCTGATAGAATGCAAAACACATTCCCTTGTCTAACTGGAGAAGCAAAAACAAAATAATTGTTTGCTTAGGCAGCAATCTGAAGCACTCCACAGTCCGTGAATATCACAGTCCTATTCAAACAGCATCAGCAGTAACCTCCAAAATCTTCAGATTAGAAGGGAGGCCTCCTGGTGGCTCAGACAGTAAAGCATCTGCCTGCAGTGCTGGGGACTCGGGTTCGATCCCTGGGTTGGGAAGATCCCCCCTAGAGAAGGAAATGGCAACCCAATCCAATACTCTTGCCTAGGAAATTCCACAGACTAAGGAGCCTGGTAGGCTACAGTCCATGCGGTCGCAAAGAGTTGGACACAACTGAGCGACTTCACACACACTGCCCAACATTCAAATTTTTGAAACCCACCTGTCCAAAGAAAACTGTACTCTGATCTTCTTAAGCACTGGAGATGCCTGATTGAAGGGGGTGGAGCTCATTGCCTCCTTTTTTACTTTGTAAAAACAGTTGTCAGTTCCGGCCTTAGAAAACAATTCAACTTATAAACAATTTAATGGAGGTTTCCTGTCTCCTCCTTTCCCCTTTAACATGGAGCCTTCCTAGACTGTTTCCAAAGGAGGCCTCAGCTCTCCGCTCTCAGCCCCCACTCCCACAGGCCCTCCTCCTCTCGCCACTCAGTGGCTGCCAAGTGCTCCCAAAGGGAGGGGGACAGGATGCGGCCGAGTCCCTAGAGTTTCCCAAACCAAGAAACTGCCTCACCAAGGCTTAGTAGTTGGGGCCTCAGCAGCCTCTGAGCGCTCTCATTCCAGTTCAGCCACAAGGGGTTCCAGGAAGTTTTCTGATGACCTAGGGAGATAACCGTCTTTTGGAACATGGCTTTATAAGAAAAATGCTTCCAAAGTTCCAAGGAACTTTTGGAACAGGACGTTTCCATGTGATAGGTCTCTGGTGTGCATGATACACTGGAAGCTTACAAATGGTTATAGACCCACAAGGTATTGTGGGAGTTCCCTAGGAATGTCACCAAAAACGAATCAAGAGGCTTTAGGGAAGAGCTCAGCCAACCATTGATTGCCTAAAGCACTACAAAGTAGGAAAAAACAATTCTCCCTTTGAATTTGATTTTTGTCATTTTATAAAGCATCACAAATAGTCATGGTGAGGGAAATTAGAACTCTTTGGGGCTTCCTTCACTTATTGCACGACTTGATATTGTTATTTTGAAATCTCTATGGGGAAACCAAGCTTAAGGCCTTTTTAGCATCTTAAACTAACCTCAATTCTAAATAGAGAAAAAAAATCAATATCTCTGCAAATATCAGCCTTGGCTTTAGCACGAATTGGCTAACATCTAGATGTCCATTTTCTCACAAGGTGGGCTTGCCCAAGGATTCCTACCAGTTTAACATCTCACAGTGTCAATTATTTCTGCCCTCTCTTCTTGCACAGTTCTCCAATGGTATCTGCCTGTCCTGGATGAACCTGTGCCAAGATTCCTCTTGGTTCAGTCATGAACACAGCTATGCCTTCCGGATCCAGGAATTGACATCCCCAGAACCTAATGAAGCAGTAGATGACACAGAGGAGCCCAGCAGATACCATCCATAAGACTCAGTTAGACAACACCTGCAAAGCTCCATGACCTTTCATGACCCAGTGATAAGATTTACAAATTCCAAGTGAGACAGCCATTGAATTTCATCCACTAGAAACAAACAGTTCTGCCTATTCATTATAATAAAATCAATCTTCATGCCGACAGTACTTTAATTCTCTCCTATTTTAGAAAAGAGGTAGCAAGACATCCTGCTGCTGCTGCTGCTAAGTCGCTTCAGTCGTGTCCGATTCTGTGCGACCTCATAGACGGCAGCCCACCAGGCTCCCCCGTCCCTGGGATTCTCCAGGCAAAAACACTGGAGTGGGTTGCCATTTCCTTCTCCAATGCATGAGAGTGAAAAGTGAAAGGGAAAGTCGCTCAGTCGTGCCCAACCCTTAGCGACCCCATGGACTGCAACCTATCAGGCTCCTCTGTACATGGGAGTTTTCAGGCAAGAGTACTGGAGTGAGGTGCCACTGCCTTCTCCAAGCAAGACATCCTAGATTTTGAAAAAGGGAGTGTCAATATCTGTCAGTTGATATCAGGGAAAATATGATTTCTTGTTGCTGTCTGTTCTTTGTGCTTCCTTCCTCTCCCTCTCTCTTTCCGTCTCTCTCTCGGTCTCTCTCTCTCTCTCACACACACACACACACACAAACACACACACATCCTCACCATCCCTCTATACCTACACCTGTGGTTCTTAGTTGCTCAGTCATGTCTGACTCTTTGCGACCTCATGGACCTCAAGCCCACCAGGCTTCTCTATCCATGTTATCTATCTAGTTTTTTCTAGGCAAGAAAACTGGAGTGGCTTCCCATTTCCCTCTCTAAGGGATCCTCTTAACCCAGGGATCAAACCCGGGTCTCCTGCACTGCAGGCAGAGTCTTTATTGTCTGAGCCATGAGAGAAGTCTCATCATCCTCTACTGTGTGCCAAAGGTCTCCTTTCAAAAGTCAAAGTATATTGAACATAAAGCCAAGTCTTGCTTCACAGGGAGGTTCTGATTCCAAGCAACTTATGATAAAACCAGTTGCTAAGTCAAAACAGCTTGCCTGAACTTTGGGATTAGAAAAAAAAAACAACAGTGGTCAATAAACTATGGCATGCGAGCCAAATCTGGCTCTATACCTGTATGTGTATATCTGCAAGCTGAAAATGGTCTCTACATTTTTAAATAATTAAAAAAATTCNAGGGAGGTTCTGATTCCAAGCAACTTACGATAAAACCAGTTGCTAAGTCAAAACAGCTTGCCTGAACTTTGGGATTAGAAAAAAAAAACAACAGTGGTCAATAAACTATGGCATGCGAGCCAAATCTGGCTCTATACCTGTATGTGTATATCTGCAAGCTGAAAATGGTCTCTACATTTTTAAATAATTAAAAAAATTCAAGAACATGTATGAGTTGGAGACACACAAGAAATTTATGAGATTCAAATGTGACTGCCCATAAATAAAACTGTATTGGAATATAGGCACACCTACTTCCTCATAGACTGTCAGCGACTGCCCTCACTACAACAGAAGAATTAAGTTGTTGTAACAGAGACTGTAGGCCCCACAAAGCTGAAACATTTACTAACTGGCCCGTTACAGAGTAAATTTGCCAACCCATAAGATAGACTGACATTTTGATTCTATCACTTAATATTTATGCAGCAGGAAGTATGTTTCTTGACCTCCGTGATGTTGACTTTCTAAATTTAAAGAGCGGGTATATTACAGGGGTCTAAAATGAAGATTGGGCTTCCCAGTTGGCTCAGTGGTAAAGAATCAGACGGCCAAGGCAGGAGACACAGGTTCGATCCCTGAGTAGGGAAGATCACCTGGAGAAGGGCATGGCAACCCACTCCAGTATTCTTGTCTGGAGGACCCCAGAGATAGAGGAGCCTAGCGGGCTACAATCCACAGGGGTGCAAGAAGTCAGACATGGCTGAGCAACTAAACAACAACAAAACGGTGCTTGGAATCACAGGTATGGGTCCCTCTGCCATGTCATCTTCCCATGCCTTTCTCTGTGTATCGGTCAGAGGCATCAGGCCAGCAGACATTGGCAAACTTCTAATTTGCAAAGAAAACAGTCCACACAATATCTTGGTTGCAAGGACCAGAGTTGAGCTTCCAGACCTATTTCAGTAAAAGTTATTTTTGGCCCATACCTGGACTTATTATTTTTCTTTGAGCAGAGGTGAAAGTGGATATTAACAAATTTGTATCTACCACTTTTTCTAATATACTCCTGGGAAACTCTTGACCAGAGGAAAGTGTGTTTTAGTCGTTAAACTGATAAATCTGATAAAATAAGGCAATAAGTAGTAAAAGTCGGAGGGTCCAGACATCCCACTCTGTGGAAATTGGATTTATTCAATATGCAATTATTGCAAAGCATAACAACTCCCACAGTGCAAGCCCCAGTCACAAAGCCCTTTGAGACTTCCCTGCTGTCCTCTCAAACCCTCTGCCCACTTTATTCAAAAAGTATTTTACTGCTAAGTCAACTCAACAAGGAAAATGGTACTATGGAAACCAGCTGAGCAGACGATTCCTGCCTCAGGAGGAAACCGCTATGTTTAGGAAAATTACACTACAACTTGGTTAGTTTCCTACCTAATTGGGAGATGGAGCTCATTCTTGTGGAATGAGCTTTGGAAGGAAGCAAGCTTGGTTCTGTGATGTTGCCTACCTGGCTCTCTGAACCACATTGACCTTATCTGGACAATGGGGAAAGNGGAAACCAGCTGAGCAGACGATTCCTGCCTCAGGAGGAAACCGCTATGTTTAGGAAAATTACACTACAACTTGGTTAGTTTCCTACCTAATTGGGAGATGGAGCTCATTCTTGTGGAATGAGCTTTGGAAGGAAGCAAGCTTGGTTCTGTGATGTTGCCTACCTGGCTCTCTGAACCACATTGACCTTATCTGGACAATGGGGAAAGGCACTTTTATCCCACAGGGTTGATAGCAGATTAAGTAAGATGACTTATACAGCCGCTTATGAATTTATGAGTAACACTTGGCACATAATGCTTGCTTAGTAATTGCTCATTTTTCCTCCTTTCCCTGATTTTAAGTTCAATCAGAGANAGCTTGGTTCTGTGATGTTGCCTACCTGGCTCTCTGAACCACATTGACCTTATCTGGACAATGGGGAAAGCCACTTTTATCCCACAGGGTTGATAGCAGATTAAGTAAGATGACTTATACAGCCGCTTATGATTATGAGTAACACTTGGCACATAATGCTTGCTTAGTAATTGTTCATTTTTCCTCCTTTCCCTGATTTCAAGTTCAATCAGAGGTTTTGGACTGCCAGTGCTCTGAGTGCCTGCCACTGTCAGGAACCTTGCTAAATGCAAGACCTTGTTTACTACTTGCAATAGCCCTATGAGGGTAATATTTCTCGCCTCAGATTTTGAAGATTTATGTTGTCAATTTTCCCTGCTCTTTATTAAGAGATCCACATGAAAGTTTGGGTTCAAAATTATTTGAAAAATTTGCTTTGTAGATATGTTTTTCTTACAGTATCACTCTAATAATTTAGAGTTTTTGCTACTTTATGAAATCCCATCTATAGCTACATTGGATTAGCATATTAAAATTTTAAAAAAGCTCCCTCCCATAGCTTCAGCTTTTAGATGAAGACATTGACTCTATCATCCTGAAAAAATGACATGAAAATTTTCTATTCTGTTTGAAATGTTGTATAAATTTAAGGACTGCGGGAACTGTCTGTAGCTGGTTGACTTAGCTGGCCAGCTTAGTGACACAAAAATTGCTAATTCTCTCTAGAATGGCAAGGTAAATGTAGTAGAAATAATGAACTTAATCTTGCCAACATTTTAATAACATACTGAAACATAACATTGGAAATATACTGAAAATTACACTTCAGCCTACAATTCAGTGAATTTTCACAAACTGAACACATTTTTGCAACCAACAAACACCCAGACTAAGAAACATAACACGAGTCACCCATACGAGAAGCCTCTGGTCATGCGCTCCTCTGGTCACTAGTCTTCCAAGGGTGACCCCCATCCTGACTTCTAAACAGCACAGATCAGTGGTGCCTGTTTTTACAACCCGGATAATCATGATGGTGTGATCACTCATCTAGAGCCAGACATCCTGGCATGTGAAGTCAAGTGGGCCTTTGA
>SJYA01001920.1:725006-757162 GCA_006410615.1 Neotragus moschatus | reverse complement strand
TCCCCCCGCCCCGCCACCACACTTTCTCAAAGCGCAATTAACCTGCGGATTGTCTCTGCTTCCATACCGCGCTTCCCGCCCCTGCGTGGACTTCTGTATAGGGTCAGGGGTATAGCCTAGAAGTACCCCTGATCCCCCACCACCTCTGCTTTGCCCTGCTTTCGCTCCCCCTGGTCTGCCCCTCCCCCCTCTTAGAGCCGTGGTGAGGTGAGGGGGTCAGTAGGGACACTCCTATACCCTTCCATGGACTCTCTCGGGCAAAAGGCCCTGGAGTCCGCATGGAGGGGGCTTTGCCACTCACCGGAAAGTCCGGGGCTCGGGCCCAGGGCCAGGGTGAGGGGTCACAGGGCCGATCCTTCTGACGCCCTCCCACAGGTCTCCTTTGCCAGGGGCCCAGAGCGGGGGGTGTGGGAACAGCAGGCCAGAGCCCTTAATCTCCCCAAGCTGATTAGGGTCTCTTAATCAGGCAGGAAGGGGCTGGTGGAGGATGGGGCCTCCTGGGGTGGGCTCTGTCCTAGCTTCCAGACAGCCAGCCAGCTTCTTTCCCTTCCTTGCCTCTCAAGCCCCCCACCACAACCCCCAACATAAAAGCAGCTGCAGATGCCCCTCTCAGGCTGCTGCCACACTACCCTGCCCAGCATGGGGAGCCGCAGGATATGTCCACGGACACTTGTGGGTGATCAGTCCTAGGGTCCTATTCCCTCTACTCTTGTTTCCAGTTCTGCCAGCCAAGTCCAAGATCCCTTGGCTGGCAAAGTCTACACCCAGAGACCAAACCCAAACCAGTGTGATACCTGGCTTCTCTCACCTGCCCACACTTGATTCTCTGACCTCCACATCTCCATGCCTAGATAACCATCATTTTGGCCTTGGGAAGGCAGAACTCCAGGAAGTAATGAAAAGACCTTGGACCTTGGACTGATCTGGGCTCAGATTCCTCCTTATTGGCTTTGTGAACTTGGGAAAGATTCTTAAGCTCTCTGAAGGTCATTGTGGAAATTACCTGTGAAATGACTATAATTGCTGCTGCTGCTGCTANTTTTGGCCTTGGGAAGGCAGAACTCCAGGAAGTAATGAAAAGACCTTGGACCTTGGACTGATCTGGGCTCAGATTCCTCCTTATTGGCTTTGTGAACTTGGGAAAGATTCTTAAGCTCTCTGAAGGTCATTGTGGAAATTACCTGTGAAATGACTATAATTGCTGCTGCTGCTGCTAAGTCGCTTCAGTCGTGTCCGATTCTGTGCGACCTCATAGACGGCAGCCCACCAGGCTCCCCCGTCCCTGGGATTCTCCAGGCAAGAACACTGGAGTGGGTTGCCATTTCCTTCTCCAACGCATGAAAGTGAAAAGTGAAAGTGAAGTCGCTCAGTCCTGTCCGACTCTTAGTGACTCCATGGACTGCAGCCTACCAGGTTCCTCCGTCCATGGGATTTTCCAGGCAAGAGTACTGGAGTGGGGTGCCATTGCCTTCTCCAGACCATAATTGCCAGGATGACAAAAACGGATAAAATAATTTTAAAGAAGACTGTAATGGGATACTTGCCTTACTATATATCAATATTTATTACAAAGCTATAATAATTAAAACACTGTAGGGACTTCCCTGGTGGTCCAGTGGCTAAGACTACATGCTCCCAATGCAGGGGGCCTGGGTTTGATCCCTGGTCAGGGAACTAGATCCCACATGCTGCAACTAAGAGTTTAATGGTGCAATTAAAGATCCTCCTGTGTGCTGCAACTAAGATCTAGTATAGGCAAATAAACAAATATTTTTTTATTTTTTTAAATTTTTTTAAATAATAAAAAAAAGTGTAGTATTGGTGCAGGGGTAAACAAATAAACCAGCTGAATAGAATAGAGAGCACTGAAACAGACTTAGCAAAAATGCAAATTTGACGAATGAACAAGTAGACTAAGAAGGAGCTTTTTCACAAATGGAGCTGATTAGCTAGCCATACGAGAGGGGGAGGGAGGAGAAAGAATTTGATCCCTATCTCACACTACACAAATCAATTCCAGGTTAAAGACAGACATTAAAAACAAAATTTTAAACTTGAATCATTTTTCAACCATCACAACAAAGATTGGCTTAGGTGAGAATCATCAGTAGATGCTAAAGCTAGGGAGAAATTTTGATGAGGAGCAAGATATTTGCATGTCTTAAGGCATCTCCCCACAGATTGCTCATGAGTTTGGAAGGGAACAAAAATATAAATAAAAAGCTATAATTAGACAGTGGGAAAATGGGACAACACTTTGACCAGTGTTGGTCAACCAGTAAGGGGCAGATAGACATTGTGTACCTCCAGACATGATAACCTGAGAAGGATACAGTAATACTGCACAGATCCAATACTGCTCGATATTCATCTATGCAGTGTTCCAGCCGAGAGTGTGTGCATTTGTGCCCAGTCCGGTCCAACTCTGTGACTCTATGGAACTGTAGCCTATCCAGGGGCTGTAGCCTGCCAGGCTCCTCTGTCCACAGAATTTTCCAGGCCAGAACACTAAAGTGCGTCGTCATTCCCTTCTCCAGAGGATTTTCCTCAGCCAGGGACCAAACCTGCATTTCCTGCATCTCCTGCATTAACAGGTGGACCACTGGGATTCCCCAGTACATTTCATCAATCTAATCTCAAGGAAATAGCAGATAAACACAAAATGAGGAGCATTCTACTCAAAAAAAGGGATGGGCCTGTATTCTTCAAAAATGTCAACATCATAAAAGACAAAGGTTGAGGAAGTATTCCAAATTAAAGGAAGCTGAAACAACATGACAGTTAAATGCAACGCCTGCCTCTAGTTTGGAGCCTGTACAAAGGATTTTTTTCTTTCTGTTTTTTATTTGGCTGCACTGGGTCTTAGTTGCAGCATGCAGGATCTTTAGTTACGGTATGTGAATTCTTAGTTCTTGAACTTAGTTGCAGCATGTGGGATCTAGTTCCCTGACCTGGGATCAAACCCAGGCCCCCTGAATTGGGAGCATGGAATCTTAGCCAGTGGATTACCAGGGAAGTCCCCAAAGGGTTTTTAAAGCTGCATATGAGTATAGGGTTCATAGGGATATAAGAATGCTATAGAGTGTATTAACATCTGTCAGTTGATGACACTGGTCATCATATGATTGGGAGATTTGATCAAAGTATTTTATCAATGTAAATTTTGAATTGTACTATCCCTATTTGTATTTAGCTTAAGTATTTGAATAAATACACTGAAGTACTTATCTGTAAAGCACCATAATGTATGTAACTTACCCTCAAACAGTTCAGGAAATATGTGTATATATTTTGTCTTGTATATTACATACTATATGTTATATATATTTATCAAATGATAAACAAATATTAAATGTTAACACTATCTGAGTAAAGGGTATATGAATGTTCTTTGTATTATTTTTATTTTTGGAGCATTTTGTAAATTTGTATTTCTCAATAAGATTTAATAAAAAACTTTTAATAAAAAGAGAATGGGGACTTCCCTGATGGTCCAGTGGCTAAGACTCTGCACTCGTAATGTATGGGGCCCAGGTTTGATCCCTGGTCAGGGAACTAACCTTTTTTTTAGCTGCAACTAAAAAAAGATCCTGCATGCCATAACTAAGACCCAGCACAGCCAAATAAATAAAAATAATTGTTTTTAAAAAGAGAATGTTTTTATCAATAAGAATAGGAAAGAATTTCTTAAACATGACAAAGTACAAACCATAATGGAAAATAGTCATAAATTTGAAAATATTAAACTTAAAATTTCTGGTCAAAAAATCGTATTACGGAGAGAAAACATGAGCCACCAACAAGAAGAAGAAATTTTCAAAACATTAACAAAGAGTTCGTATCCAAGATATATATGGGGTATGATAAAAGATAACCCAGTAGAGTGTTCACTTTGGCAGCATATATACTAAAACCCAGTGGAAAAATGGGCATAGGAAATGAACAGACAATTTATAAGAAAAGCGTAAGGAAAAATGCCAAGCTTCACTAATAAAAAAAATTCAAGATAAAACTATGAAATACCATTAACATCCATCAGACTGGCAAAAATAAGAAAATGTGACAATATCAAACGTTGGTATGAATTTGAGTTGGTAATACATATGTATTAGGTACTACATGTGTAGTACCAATACAAATTGGTGTTACATATGTGTGATAGGAGTGTAAATTGGTGGGCTGTTTGGCAGTTAGTAAAGTTGAAGCAATTCCATTTGTAAGAATTACCCTAGAGAAACTAACATTTATTTGTATATGAAGAGACATATAAAGAGACATTCAAAAACATTTACTGAATTTCTACTATGTTTCAGCCACTATTCTAGCCTCTGAGGATACAGCAGTGAATGAACAGTTAAGATCTCATGGAGATGGACTTAATCCCTGTATTTAGGGACTTTCTGTATGTTTGAAATATCTGGTAATTCAAAAAAATTTTTATTGTTTGAAAAAAAAAATGTTTGTACTTCCCTGGCAATCCAGTGGTTAAGACTCCAAGCTTCCATTGCTGGGGGCATGGGGTATGATCCCTGGTAGGGGAAATAAGATCCCACATGCAGCATGACATGGCAAAAAAAAAAAAAAAAAGGAGTAGTCTCAAAATCTAATAGGTATCAATATTCATTTATATAGTCTTGGGCTCCGAATTTTCTTTACAGAAGTAAGGGTTATTTCCCCCAGTCTCTCTTCTTCTGACACAACATCTCTGGGAATCATGGATTCTCCATCCCACTCCTTCATTTAACAGGTGATAAGACTGAGGCCCAGAAACTGATTTGGCTTATTCCAAAATCTCCTGATTTTCTCCTAGGGTCCATGAAGTGACAACTAATGTAGGTAGTGATGAGGAGCAGAGTTGTTTTTTTTTCTTTACTTTTAAAACTTGTGGTAAATAGGGCTTCCCTTGTGGCTCATCTGAAAAAGAATCTCTCTGCAATGTGGGAGACCTGGACTTGATCCCTGGGTTGGGAAGATTCTCTGGAGAAGGGAAAGGCTACCCACTCCAGTATTCTGGCCTAGAGAAGTCCATGGACCATATAGTCCATGAGGTCACAAAGAGTCAGACATGACTCAACAACTTAAAAAAAAAATTGTGGTAAATATGCATGACATAAAATTTACCATTTGAGTCATTTTTAAGCGTATTATTCAATAGCATTAAATATATTCACATTGTTGGACCACCATCAGCACCATCTCTAAAACTTTTTCAAACTGAAACTCCCCATCCAGTAAGCAATAATTCCCATTTCCCCTCTCTCTAACCCCCTGGCAACCACTCTTCTACTTTCTGGCTCTATAAATTTGACTAGGCTAGGTTTTTCCAGTAGTCATGTATGGATGTGAGAGTTGGGACTGTGAAGAAAGCTGAGCGCCGAAGAATTGATGCTTTTGAACTGTGGTGTTGGACTCTTGAGAGTCCCGTGGACTGCAGGGAGATCCATCCAGTCCATTCTGAGGGAGATCAGTCCTGGGTGTTCTTTGGAAGGAATGATGCTAAAGCTGAAACTCCAGTACTTTGGCCACCTCATGCGAAGAGTTGACTCATTGGAAAAGACTCTGATGCTGGGAGGGATTGAGGGCAGGAGGAGAAGGGGATGACAGAGGATGAGATGGCTGGATGGCATCACCGACTCAATGGACGTGAGTCTGAGTGAACTCCGGGAGTTGGTGATGGACAGGGAGGCCTGGCGTGCTACAATTCATGGGGCTGTAAAGAGTCGGATATGACTGAGCGACTGAACTGAACTGAACTGAAGGTGTCTCATGTAAGTGGAAGCATATAGTACCTGTCCTTTTGTTACTGGCTTATTTCACTTAGCATAATGTACTCAAATTTGATGCATGTTGTAGCATGTATCAAAATTCCCTTCATTGGTAAGGCTTACTAATCCATTATATGTAGAGACTGGGCTTCTCCAGTGGCTCAGAGAGAAAGAATCTGCCTGCAATGCAGGAGACACCAGTTCATCTACGAGTCAGGAAGATCCCCAGGAGGAGGGCGTGGCAACCCACTCCAGTATTTTTGCCTGGAGAATCCCATGGACAGAGAAGCTGGTGAGCTACATACAGCCCATGGAGCTACATACAATCGCAGAGTCAGAGGCGATTGAGCACGCATGACCACATTTTGTTTATTCAACCCTCCCTGGATATTTGACTACTATGAATAATACTGGTAAACATGGGTATACAAATACCTGTTCTGGTCCTTGTTTTCAATTCTTTGGGGGATATATCTAGAACTGGAATTGCTAGATCAGATGATAATTTTTCTGTTTTTTTTTTTTTATGAATTGCCATACTGTTTTTCACAGAAACTGCACCAATTTATATCTGGGGGAAGAAGAGACGCAGCAAAATATCTTAAATCCATCCTGGTCCTCATTCTGAGATTACACAGCCAGACTTCACTCTCCCTTCCAGAGACCCATACCAGCGCTAGTTTATGTTTCTCCTCCATTGCCCGCTGAATTTGTATTCAATCTGTAAAGTACCGAAGTAAAACAGCCCTCTTACACAAAGGGGCGGGGGCAGCTTTTAAAGGAGCAGTTCTGAGAGTTACCAGAGGGCAGAAAGACATTTAAATCCAACTCTATAAATAACTGCAGCTATACGTTGAACGCCCCCCTCTGGCAGGTGCTGGTTCTTCTCTTTCATCAGCATGCGTACTCAGTAGTGTACGACTGTGTGACCCGGTCGACTGTAGCCTCCCAGGCTCCTCTCTCCATGGGATTTTCCAGGCAAGAATACTAGAGGGGATTGCCATTTCCTTCTCCAGGGGATCTTCCCTACCCAGAGATGGAACCCAAGTCTCCTGCATTGCAGGCAAATTCTTTACCATCGGAGTTACCAGGGGACAAGGGAAAATGTCTTCTGAGATCTTTAGTCCCTTCTCCGCCCACCCGCCACCCCTGCCGCCCCCGTCTCCAATAAAGCTATTAAATTTGGAGCTGATAGAAGAAATTAGAAGTTTGTGGAGTCATTGCAATAGCCACTACAATAGTAGGCAAAACAAAACAAACAAAAGCTTCCTTAAATTTATATGAGGCAAAGGACTTTTGAAACCAATCTGGCCTGAATCTCAGGGCAGCAGTCAACCCCTGGAGGAAATGAAATTTTAAAAATAATTCCATTTGAGTTAGAAAAGAACACTGAGTCTAAGAAACTAGAAGGCGAAAACCAGGACTCCATTCATTCGCAGTTGTAATAGAGTGAGGAGGGAACATACCAATATATCATTTTCCCCTATTCAATTAGAAAATAAATTTAAAATCACCATTTTGTTCTTTCTGTTTACAGAAATAACACATGTTTCTTGTAGAAATGAAAGTTTACAAAAATGTGTAAGTAGAAAATGAAAGTCGTGCTGTTAATAGCTTTTAAAATGGATATATGAGAAAATAAATCATTTTATGTACTGCTTTACAATCTGCTTCCCTCCTTTAAAATATTTTATTTTATATTTTTAATGAATGATAATACATCTACATATTTTAAAAATAAAATTAGGAATTCCCTATCGGTGCAGTGGCTGGGACTCCATGCTTTCACTGCTGAGGGACCGGGTTCTGTCCCTAGTCGGGGAAATAGGATCCTGCCAGCCAGGATCAAAAACATAATAATTAGATAGATTAATCAATTAAAACTAAAGAGAATATAATGAAAGTCTCCCTTTCACCCTTGTCTCTTGTCATCTCACTTCCCCCAAAGAGGCAGCCATTGTTAGACTCTTGTGTATCCTCTGGAGGTCTTTCTACATACACAAGCAAATAAAAGTATATTTTCTGCCGGAGGGTTTTTTGTTTTGTCTAGGCTGTTCTGTGTGGCAAGAGGGATCTTAGTTCCCGGCTCAGGGATCGAACCTGCACCTCCTTCATTAAGAGTGCAGAGTCTTAACTATTAAACCATCAGGGAAGTCCCTCAATGTATTTTCTCCTAGTTGTCTTATTTACGAAAAAGGTGACACTGTTCTACACTTTGCTATTTTATTTTAACAATGGATCATGAAGGACTTTCCATTTCTTGTTTCATATAGAGTTGATTAAAACTGCATAATATTCTGTTGATCGAAGATATGATAACTTGGCTAACTAGTTATCTTGCTATTACTAGTATTGCTCTAATAAATAACCATGTCCAAACTAGTTGGACAAGCACCTAGTGCAAGAACACTTATAGGGCAAATTGCAAAACCAAAGGGTCTATGCACCGTAAATTGGATAGATGTTGTCAAATTGTCCCCTACAGGGATTATACCAATTTACCAACAGTAACTAGAACGTCTTTTTGCCCACAGCCTGGTTTAAAAATTTTTCAATCTGATATTTGAAAAAAGGCGTAAAAATATCTCAGTGTAGTTTAAATTTGCATTTCCCTTATGAGTGAGACTGAATATATTTTCATGTTTGGAAGCCATTTGAATATCATTTTCTGTGAATTGATAGTTTATTTTCTTTGCTCATTTTTCTACTGAGTTATTGGTCTTTTTCTCATAAGTTTTTAGAGCTCTTTAAACGTTAGGACAATTACAGATCTGTGATACAACTTGCAAAAAAAAATATTTTTCCTAGTTTATTTGTCTAGTGGTTGCTTATAATGCAAGTATGTTTTTCCCAGTGTTTTTAAATGTATATGTCTGTCTGTTTGGATATTAAGTCGTTGTCTTAAAAGCCTTTGCTTTGCCAAGGTTATAAATGAATTCTCCAATGTTTTCTTCAAGGAGTTACAGTTTCACCTTTGATGACTCACTTGGAAGTTATCTTGAGGTGAGGCATCAGAAATGGATCCAACTTTATTTTCTCCTGGTTGGCTCTCATTGTCTTACTGTTATTCATTGAATTAATTCAGTTTTCCCCCATATTAATCATAAGGAACACTCCTGAATGTATATGCATCTATTTCTGGGCTTTCTCTTCTTCCATTGGTCAGTCTGTTTTATATTAACCAGCACCATACTGGTCTCATCATTAAAACATGATAAGATTTTTAAATAACGAAGAAAACTACTTCCACTCCTTGCCTCATTGCCCTTCTTCTCCAGAATTTTCCTGGCTATTCTTATGCACAGAGTTTTTAAAATATATTTTTTATAATCACGTTTTCTAAGTTTTTTCCCAAAGACTTAGTACTTTCATTGTTACGATGTCAAATTTATAAATTAATTTATGGAATAATCATATGTTATGATCCTGAACCTCTCTATGCAAGAATATGACATACATGTTGATTTCTTCAAGTTGATATCCTGGAGTGTTTTAGATTTTTCTTTAATGTAGGTATGACATGGTTTTTGTTAAGTTTATCAGAAAGTACTTTGTCTTTTTTTAAAGAAAATATTCATTTGGCTGTACTGGATCTTAGTTGCAACTCATGGGATCTTCGATCTAATTCCCTAACCAGGGATTGAAACCAGGACTCCTGCACTGAGACCGTGGAGTTTTAGTCCCTGGACTACCATGGAAGCCCTGGCATTTTTATATTTTAATTATTCTTGTAGGATCTTCTTTTTATATCTTCTGATTTGTTGCTGCTTGTTAATTTCTATTTTTACTTTATAACATACCTTGGGCATTTTCTCATGTTCTTAGATATAGATTTACCTCATTTTCCCATGTTTTTGCATATAGACCTACCTCATTTCCTTAAATTGTGTCTTTCTGTTTGAATGTATATAAAAGTAAGGATCTATTGATGGGGAGATTATTCTGGATTATCTGAGTGGGCCAGAAATGCCATCACAAATGTCTTCATAAGAGGAAAGCAGAGGACTTCTCCAGTGGTCAAATGGATAAGAATCTCCTTGCCAGTGCAGGGGACATGGGTTTGATGCCTGGTCTGGGAAGATTCCACAAGCCATGGAGCAACTAAGCCTATGTGCCGCAACAACTGAGCCCGGGCTCCAGAGCCTGTGCTCTGCAACAAGAGAAGCCACGATTGTGAGAAGCCTGTGCATGACAACAGAGTAGACCCGGCTGACCGCAACTAGAGAAAGCACAGCAAATTAGACCTCGGTTCAGTTCAGTTCAGTCACTCAGTCATGTCCGACTCCTTGCGACTCCATGAACTACAGCATGCCAGTCCTCCCTGTCCATCACCAATTCCCGGAGTTTACCCAAACTCATGTCCATTGAGTTGGTGATGCCATCCANTTTGAAGCTTAGTATAAAGTCAAACTTAATGGAAAGTCACACAACTCTTCTGACTGAGAAAACATCTGCCCAGTGGGTTTGCTCAAGAATTCGGAAGCTACCCTCCTCCACATCAGGTCACTAGCACTGGACCTAAGGGCCTCCAACATTTTGGTCAAGGTCTTCGTTACCAGGCCACTAGACTCTGCATTCAAGGACTCCACAGGAATGGATTGGAAAGTTACGTTTCCAGCCACTCCACATTGCTAGTGTGGGTTTATCTGCAGTGAAAACTCTCTACCAAGTTTGGTTTTGTTTCATTTTGGTTTTGCCCGTTTGCTTCTTCTTTGATGTGTATTTACACCAGTAGATATTCTGACTCAAACTAACAGTCTCACACATAGCCCTTTTAATTTCAGCTTGTTACATTTGGCCCAGATTCAGCAGTCACGACCTTTCGGGTTTTAATCCGATCTTACGATCAGCCTAAGTCTGTCATCTGGAAATTGTGCTCTCTCTCAGCCTTGTGTCCACAATACACTTAATAAACATGCTTTAAAAATTCATCCCAAGTTCTTATTACAGTATTGGAAAGGGCAGGTCAAGAAACGTGCTTTGGTGTCTACTATTATGGCTCGATTTTAAAAGATTGGGTTTTTATGAAAGCAGATCTTCAAACAGACATCAGGAAGGAACCTTGACAGTGGAAACTAGTGAGAGGTGATGGAGGTGTTAGACTTCCAGCACTCGAGTTCTCTAAGGAGGAGGAACTTATAACCAGGGATGGCTTCCGGAAGTGAAGGTGAAACTAAAGAAACTTGTTAGGCTTAGGAAGTTGACTTGCTATCTTGGAAATGAAAAGTGAACCCTCCTATACCAACATCAGACAATAAAAAATTCGCGTGCAATGCAGGAGACCTGGGTTGGATCCCGGAGAAGTAAATGACTACCCACTCCAGTATTCTTGCCTGGAGAATTCCATGGACAGAGGGGCCTGGTGGGCTACAGACCACGGGGTCACAAAGACTCAGACACAACTGAGTGACTAACAACTTCCCTTTCATTCTTTTAAAGGGGTCAGCCCTGAAAAATACTAATCTTGTGAGAAGTCAATTCTCATTCACATTTTGGGGGATTACCTGAGGGGGGGGATCTTTTCACCAGCTGGCCTCAGTCATTCCAAGGACCAATATATAAGATCTTTCTTTGGCGGACACCCAGGTATATCTGAGTTTTACAGCCCATTCTAAAGTAATGAGTGAAATTCTGAGGCAGTTTTACTTATCTGGTTACTTCCATACACCTAGAATTGTGCTCCAAAAATAATTAAATTAGGTGGTCAAATGTTAACACCAGAAATCCCCCATCACCACCTTCCTCTCTCTCCCTGAGAGTCCAGCTCACTTGGATGGGTATTAGAATGTGGCATGAATTCAGCTTTGGTTTTTGACACATGTGTAACCCAGGTTTATTTCAGTATGGTGCACACTTACTAGGTGTTTTGACCTTGAAGACATAAATGATCATGCTCTTCGCTACTCATAGGAGTAACTGAAATACATTTATGCACAAAAGAATCCACTTAGCACCTTTTTCTATGCTTTTAAGTACTTGAAATCCAGCAAGAACCCTCAGGAATTACCACGCTTGTCTTTCAAGTACATTTACTATGTGTGCCCATTCTTAACTGTCACATGATCGTGGCATTTATAACTTTGGGTAAATAGTGAGAGAAAGGAATTCAGTGAGGCAATGAATGAGCAATTAGGAACAACAATCTGAAGCTCAAGAAAAGGAAATTTTGGATTTCATGTTAAATAGTGAATCTTCTCTAGAGTAAAATTGCTTCTTTCTCATACAAACCTAGCGAGACAATGGGAGTTCAGTTTCAAACTTCCACAGTAGAATGAATATCACAACGAAACAAGTCACACAAATGTTTCAGTTTCCCAGTGCATATAAAACTAGTGCTATTGCTAAGTCATTTCATTTATGTCCGACTCTGTGCGACCCTATAGACGGCAGCCCACCACCTGTCCCTGGGATTCTCCAGGCAAGAACACTGCAGTGGATTGCCATTTCCTTCTCCAATGCATGAAAGAGAAAGGTGAAAGTGAAGTCGCTTGGTCATGTCCGACTTAATACCACAGTCTATTAAGTGTGCGCTAGCATTATGGCTAAAAAAGCATGTGTGTGCTCAGTTGTGTCCTGCTCTTTGCGGCTCCATGCACTGTAGCCCACCAGGCTCTTCTGTCCATGGAATTTTCTTGGCAAGAATATTGGAGTGGGTTGCCACTTTCTACTGCAGGGCATCTTCCCAACCCAGGGATCAAATCCACGTTTCTTGCATCTCCTGCATTGCCAGGTGGATTCTTTTCCACACCGCCACCAGGAGTTTTGTTTTTGTTGTTCAGTAGCTCAGTGGCATCTGATTCTTTGTGACTCCATGGACTGAAGCACACCAGGCTTTCCTCTCCTGAACTATCTCCCAGAGTTTGCTCAAACTCATGTCCATTGAGTCGGTGATCCCATCCAACATGTCATTCTCTCTCCCCCTTCCCTCCTGCCTTCAGTCTTTCCAAGCACCAGGGTCTTTTCCAATGAGAAGGCTCTTTGCATCAGGTGGCCAAAGTATTTGAGCTTTAGCTTCAGCATCAGTTCTTCCAAAAAATATTCAGGGTTAATTTCCTTTGGGATTGACTGGTTTGATCTCCTTGCAGTCCAGGGACTCTCAAGAGTCTTCTTCAGCTTCACAGTTAGAAAGCATCAATTCTTCAGCACTCAGCCTTCTTTATGGTCCAACTCTCACATCTTCCATACATGATTACTGGAAAAGTGATAGCTTTGTCTGTATAAACCTTTGTCAGCAAAGTGATGTCTCTGCTTTTTAATATGCTATCTAGGTTCGCCATAGCTTTCCTTCCAAGGAGCAAACATCTTTTAATTTCACGTCTGCAGTCACGCTCTGCAGTGATTTTGTAACCCCGGAAAATAAAATCACTGTTTCTATTTTTTCCCCATCTATTTGCCAGGAACTGATGGAACCAGAAGCTATGATCTTAGTTTTTTGAAAACTGAGTTTTAAGCCAGCTTTTTCACTCTCCTCTTTCACCTTAATCAAGAAGCTCTTTAGTCCCTCTTCACTTTCTGCCTTTAGGGTGATGGGTATTCCTTAGTTTAAAAATATTTCACTGCTAAGAAATGCTAACCATCAACTGAGCCTTCCGCAAGTCACAATAGTAACACCAAAGATCACTGATCACAAATCACCTTAAGAAATATAATTACACCAAAAACTTTGAAACTTTCCAAGAATAACCAAAATGTGATACAAAGACACATAGTGAGCAAATGCTATCGGGAAAATGGCACCAATAGACTTGTTTAACACAGGGTGGCCACAAAACTTCAAGTTGTAAAAAATAGAATATCTACAAAGTGAAATAATATGAAGTGCAAAAAACAAAGTTTTTCTGTAGTTATTTAAGGGAAGAATTATCAGGTAAAATTAGTAGGGGACAGTGAGGTGAGAAACAGGATTTTTATCAAGTCTCAAAGTATCTCCCCACAGAATACTTATTAATTATAGCGAAGAATACTTATTAATTATAGTGACGAATACTTTTATTAATTATAGTGAAGTCTTTTGTACTGCAAGGAGATCAAACCAGCCAATCCTAGAGGATAACAGTCCTAAATGTTCATTGGAAGGACCAACGCTGAAGCTGAAGCTCTAATATTTTGGCCACCTGATGCGAAGAACTGACTCATTAGAAAAGACCCTGATGCTGGGAAAGATTGAAGGCAGGAGGAGAAAGGGATGACAGACATTGAGATGGTTGGATGGCATCACTGACTCAATGGACATGAGTTTGAGTGAGCTCCAGGGGTTGGTGATGGACAGGGAGGCCTGGTGTGCTGCAGTCCATGGAGTCGCAAAGAGTTGGACACAACTGAGCGACTGAACTGAACGGATAGTGGAGATATCTAGCAGATACCACCTTAACCAAGAGATGAAATTAAACAACATCAGTAACGAGAGAGCAACATCAAATGCCTCCTAATATGGTGCACTGAGAAGGACACAAGATCCCTTCTGTGATTTTCCTGCTAAAAGTGTGTAGACTGAAAAGAATCACAAGGAAACATCAGTCCAACCCAAGGTGAAGAAACTTTTACAAAATAGCAGGTCCAAACTTTTTAAAGTTCAAGGTCACAAAGGACAGAAAGACTGAGGAAATGTTTCTGACTAAAGGAGAAGAGCAGAGATAAAAGCTAAATGTAACATAATTTAATCATAGGTCAGATTCTGGACAAAAAAAGAACATTACGCGATGGCTGGTGAAGCTTAAATAAACTGGACGGTTTAGACAATAGAGTAGTATCACTGTTAATTTATTGATTTTGATCATTGTACAGTGATTATAAAAAATATTAACTTTTGGAGAGTCTTGATGTGAGCATACTAAGAAATCATATCTGTAATTTTTTCATAAGTTTGAAAGTAGTTCAAAATGAAAAGTTAAAACACACAAAAATACAGCCAAAAAATATAAATAAATATATACACACGTCACACTGATAAATTGCTAAGGAAAAAAAGAAAAAAGTTTGAGAACTACTGCCTTAGATTACATGCTAACGTTTTATAATTACATGAATTATCAGACTTAGAAAATCAGAATGTTCCAAGATCAATCGCTTTAAGAAAATCTGCCTCCAACTGAATCATGAGAGAGTGAGAATTTATCTGGATTTCTGACATCTTTATGTTCACACCAGGTAACAGGTAAGGTAAAAGTTTCACATCACCTGACACTTTCATAAGAGATACTGAAATCCGCTTCTTGTCTTTTCCACTAGTGGAGACGCATACACATATGTCCATCGGATCAGTGGTAAAGAATTGGCCTGCAGTGCAGGAATTGCAGGGCACTCAGGTTTGATCCTCGGGAAGATCCCCTGGAGGAGGAAACGGCAACCTACTCCGGTATTCTTGCCTAGGAAATCCCATGGACAGAGGAGCCTGGTGGGCTACAGTCCATAGGGTTGCAAAGAATTGGACACAACTGAGTATACATGTATCATTAATGCATCTTATTCTAGGAAATAACATGAAGCTGGTAATGCAAATAATCCATCCTCATTCCAGCCTAGACTGCCCTGACACCCAGCTTCCTGCCATTCACAGTTGGAATGTTCGCAGATTAAAATTTTCATTTCAATTCCCCTCAAATATGCAGGAGATAAAACTTCTGCTAGGGGTGCAGAAAATGGCAAATAATCTGTGGGTCAGTTTAAAGATAACCTGCATCGTTGTGCCTCTGAGTTGATTTTTTAAAAAACAATGACACGTACTTTACTTGGCAATGTCCCCTCTCTAAAAATGAAGGCAGAAAAGTACATTTGAATTTGGAAACAAATTTGCTAATATTAGCCTCAGGAATTTCTTATCGTCCCTGAATCCTCAGCTTAAAAACATTCATTGCTGGAGGTGTTGTATATTGTTTTTTCCGAGGGTACACTCTTCTTCTGCAGAGTCCCATAATGGTGGGAACAGAACAAAGACAGCACTGTGGGGTTCTGGCTCTTTCTCTGCCATTCACCACGCTGCCTCAATTTCCTCAGCTACAAATAGAGGAAATTGCGCAAGGAAATGTTCTTTTTTAAAATATTTATTTATTCATTTTGGCTATGCCAGGTCTTAGTTGTGGCTTGTGGAATCTAGTTCCCTGACGGGATGGAACCTGGGCTCCCTACACTGGGAACTCAGAGTCTCAGCCACTGGACCACCAGGAAAATCCCCGGAAGCATTCTTAAACCTTGTATTATGGACCTCTTGAGCAGACTGATGAAGCCGATGACCTCTTTCACAATAATATTTTTAAATGGATAAAAGAAAATACATACAATTACAAAACAATCACATAAAACACAGTGCTAAAAATAATTTTAAACGTATGATATAACAATATATGTATATTCTTTAGTAACACAAACAATAATATCTAACAATCGATCTCCTAAATCCCATAATTTCAAAGACATGATGGGCATGAACGATATCTCAAGATAATGTACAACATTGAAATGTGATACAAAGACATCTTTGACTTTTGTTGTGTCAAAATCACAGGCACAAGTGATATCCCTGTGGTTTTTTTGCCCACATTTGAAATGGGAAGAAACGATAAATTTCAATTAGAGATTAAGAAAAACAAAAATTATAATTATTTTTCCCCAAGGATCCTCAGTTATGAACCTCTGGACCAGATGACCCCCAGGTCCTCTTCTGGCCCAACGAGTCTGTCATTTCTATAATCTCCTCCAGCCAAGCACCTTGAGGGGGACCCTCATCAACCATGTGTGTATGTGTGTGTGCGTGTGAGCCTCTCTGGGGACTCAAGTTTAACGAGATATCAAAATATTTCATTTGCAAGTCTTGGCAGCTGTACAACACTTAGCAAAGCAGAGCCAGTTTTCCTAGTTGAGATTGGTCCACATCAGATTCATTTGTCTAGCATTTCACAGAGCATTTTCCCACATTTGTCCAACTGCAGTTTGAAGGCTGTAACTGACAATATAAACGTGCCCTAAGGTAGAAACTGTGACCCCATTTCCCTCAGTGATCTCCAGGGTTGGCCATTACCATGCACATGCCTAGAGTCAAGGGATCTCCATGGATCTGCTAATTATTCCCCAGGTTTTTCCACCAGCAATAAAAATCCCATTTGTTGCAACTTGCTTGCAGAACAGTCCCATTTCCACAATGGTGGCATTAATTAGCAAAAACCTGTGAAATGACTAGAGTTTATAGGTTTTAAGGAGAGAGAAAGAAAGGACCCTGAGTCACTTCTAAATATTCTTATAAACTCTCCTAGCAACCAGGGACTAAACCAAGCACACTTGTATAGATGCTGTGATTTTNGAGTTTGCTCAAACTCATGTCCATTGAGTCGGTGATCCCATCCAACATGTCATTCTCTCTCCCCCTTCCCTCCTGCCTTCAGTCTTTCCAAGCACCAGGGTCTTTTCCAATGAGAAGGCTCTTTGCATCAGGTGGCCAAAGTATTTGAGCTTTAGCTTCAGCATCAGTTCTTCCAAAAAATATTCAGGGTTAATTTCCTTTGGGATTGACTGGTTTGATCTCCTTGCAGTCCAGGGACTCTCAAGAGTCTTCTTCAGCTTCACAGTTAGAAAGCATCAATTCTTCAGCACTCAGCCTTCTTTATGGTCCAACTCTCACATCTTCCATACATGATTACTGGAAAAGTGATAGCTTTGTCTGTATAAACCTTTGTCAGCAAAGTGATGTCTCTGCTTTTTAATATGCTATCTAGGTTCGCCATAGCTTTCCTTCCAAGGAGCAAACATCTTTTAATTTCACGTCTGCAGTCACGCTCTGCAGTGATTTTGTAACCCCGGAAAATAAAATCACTGTTTCTATTTTTTCCCCATCTATTTGCCAGGAACTGATGGAACCAGAAGCTATGATCTTAGTTTTTTGAAAACTGAGTTTTAAGCCAGCTTTTTCACTCTCCTCTTTCACCTTAATCAAGAAGCTCTTTAGTCCCTCTTCACTTTCTGCCTTTAGGGTGATGGGTATTCCTTAGTTTAAAAATATTTCACTGCTAAGAAATGCTAACCATCAACTGAGCCTTCCGCAAGTCACAATAGTAACACCAAAGATCACTGATCACAAATCACCTTAAGAAATATAATTACACCAAAAACTTTGAAACTTTCCAAGAATAACCAAAATGTGATACAAAGACACATAGTGAGCAAATGCTATCGGGAAAATGGCACCAATAGACTTGTTTAACACAGGGTGGCCACAAAACTTCAAGTTGTAAAAAATAGAATATCTACAAAGTGAAATAATATGAAGTGCAAAAAACAAAGTTTTTCTGTAGTTATTTAAGGGAAGAATTATCAGGTAAAATTAGTAGGGGACAGTGAGGTGAGAAACAGGATTTTTATCAAGTCTCAAAGTATCTCCCCACAGAATACTTATTAATTATAGCGAAGAATACTTATTAATTATAGTGACGAATACTTTTATTAATTATAGTGAAGTCTTTTGTACTGCAAGGAGATCAAACCAGCCAATCCTAGAGGATAACAGTCCTAAATGTTCATTGGAAGGACCAACGCTGAAGCTGAAGCTCTAATATTTTGGCCACCTGATGCGAAGAACTGACTCATTAGAAAAGACCCTGATGCTGGGAAAGATTGAAGGCAGGAGGAGAAAGGGATGACAGACATTGAGATGGTTGGATGGCATCACTGACTCAATGGACATGAGTTTGAGTGAGCTCCAGGGGTTGGTGATGGACAGGGAGGCCTGGTGTGCTGCAGTCCATGGAGTCGCAAAGAGTTGGACACAACTGAGCGACTGAACTGAACGGATAGTGGAGATATCTAGCAGATACCACCTTAACCAAGAGATGAAATTTAACAACATCAGTAACGAGAGAGCAACATCAAATGCCTCCTAATATGGTGCACTGAGAAGGACACAAGATCCCTTCTGTGATTTTCCTGCTAAAAGTGTGTAGCCTGAAAAGAATCACAAGGAAACATCAGTCCAACCCAAGGTGAAGAAACTTTTACAAAATAGCAGGTCCAAACTTTTTAAAGTTCAAGGTCACAAAGGACAGAAAGACTGAGGAAATGTTTCTGACTAAAGGAGAAGAGCAGAGATAAAAGCTAAATGTAACATAATTTAATCATAGGTCAGATTCTGGACAAAAAAAGAACATTACGCGATGGCTGGTGAAGCTTAAATAAACTGGACGGTTTAGACAATAGAGTAGTATCACTGTTAATTTATTGATTTTGATCATTGTACAGTGATTATAAAAAATATCAGCTTTTGGAGAGTCTTGATGTGAGCATACTAAGAAATCATATCTGTAATTTTTTCATAAGTTTGAAAGTAGTTCAAAATGAAAAGTTAAAACACACAAAAATACAGCCAAAAAATATAAATAAATATATACACACGTCACACTGATAAATTGCTAAGGAAAAAAAGAAAAAAGTTTGAGAACTACTGCCTTAGATTACATGCTAACGTTTTATAATTACATGAATTATCAGACTTAGAAAATCAGAATGTTCCAAGATCAATCGCTTTAAGAAAATCTGCCTCCAACTGAATCATGAGAGAGTGAGAATTTATCTGGATTTCTGACATCTTTATGTTCACACCAGGTAACAGGTAAGGTAAAAGTTTCACATCACCTGACACTTTCATAAGAGATACTGAAATCCGCTTCTTGTCTTTTCCACTAGTGGAGACGCATACACATATGTCCATCGGATCAGTGGTAAAGAATTGGCCTGCAGTGCAGGAATTGCAGGGCACTCAGGTTTGATCCTCGGGAAGATCCCCTGGAGGAGGAAATGGCAACCTACTCCGATATTCTTGCCTAGGAAATCCCATGGACAGAGGAGCCTGGTGGGCTACAGTCCATAGGGTTGCAAAGAATTGGACACAACTGAGTATACATGTATCATTAATGCATCTTATTCTAGGAAATAACATGAAGCTGGTAATGCAAATAATCCATCCTCATTCCAGCCTAGACTGCCCTGACACCCAGCTTCCTGCCATTCACAGTTGGAATGTTCGCAGATTAAAATTTTCATTTCAATTCCCCTCAAATATGCAGGAGATAAAACTTCTGCTAGGGGTGCAGAAAATGGCAAATAATCTGTGGGTCAGTTTAAAGATAACCTGCATCGTTGTGCCTCTGAGTTGATTTTTTAAAAAACAATGACACGTACTTTACTTGGCAATGTCCCCTCTCTAAAAATGAAGGCAGAAAAGTACATTTGAATTTGGAAACAAATTTGCTAATATTAGCCTCAGGAATTTCTTATCGTCCCTGAATCCTCAGCTTAAAAACATTCATTGCTGGAGGTGTTGTATATTGTTTTTTCCGAGGGTACACTCTTCTTCTGCAGAGTCCCATAATGGTGGGAACAGAACAAAGACAGCACTGTGGGGTTCTGGCTCTTTCTCTGCCATTCACCACGCTGCCTCAATTTCCTCAGCTACAAATAGAGGAAATTGCGCAAGGAAATGTTCTTTTTTAAAATATTTATTTATTCATTTTGGCTATGCCAGGTCTTAGTTGTGGCTTGTGGAATCTAGTTCCCTGACGGGATGGAACCTGGGCTCCCTACACTGGGAACTCAGAGTCTCAGCCACTGGACCACCAGGAAAATCCCCGGAAGCATTCTTAAACCTTGTATTATGGACCTCTTGAGCAGACTGATGAAGCCGATGACCTCTTTCACAATAATATTTTTAAATGGATAAAAGAAAATACATACAATTACAAAACAATCACATAAAACACAGTGCTAAAAATAATTTTAAACGTATGATATAACAATATATGTATATTCTTTAGTAACACAAACAATAATATCTAACAATCGATCTCCTAAATCCCATAATTTCAAAGACATGATGGGCATGAACGATATCTCAAGATAATGTACAACATTGAAATGTGATACAAAGACATCTTTGACTTTTGTTGTGTCAAAATCACAGGCACAAGTGATATCCCTGTGGGTTTTTTGCCCACATTTGAAATGGGAAGAAACGATAAATTTCAATTAGAGATTAATAAAAACAAAAATTATAATTATTTTTCCCCAAGGATCCTCAGTTATGAACCTCTGGACCAGATGACCCCCAGGTCCTCTTCTGGCCCAACGAGTCTGTCATTTCTATAATCTCCTCCAGCCAAGCACCTTGAGGGGGACCCTCATCAACCATGTGTGTATGTGTGTGTGCGTGTGAGCCTCTCTGGGGACTCAAGTTTAACGAGATATCAAAATATTTCATTTGCAAGTCTTGGCAGCTGTACAACACTTAGCAAAGCAGAGCCAGTTNCAGGTCCTCTTCTGGCCCAACGAGTCTGTCATTTCTATAATCTCCTCCAGCCAAGCACCTTGAGGGGGACCCTCATCAACCATGTGTGTATGTGTGTGTGCGTGTGAGCCTCTCTGGGGACTCAAGTTTAACGAGATATCAAAATATTTCATTTGCAAGTCTTGGCAGCTGTACAACACTTAGCAAAGCAGAGCCAGTTTTCCTAGTTGAGATTGGTCCACATCAGATTCATTTGTCTAGCATTTCACAGAGCATTTTCCCACATTTGTCCAACTGCAGTTTGAAGGCTGTAACTGACAATATAAACGTGCCCTAAGGTAGAAACTGTGACCCCATTTCCCTCAGTGATCTCCAGGGTTGGCCATTACCATGCACATGCCTAGAGTCAAGGGATCTCCATGGATCTGCTAATTATTCCCCAGGTTTTTCCACCAGCAATAAAAATCCCATTTGTTGCAACTTGCTTGCAGAACAGTCCCATTTCCACAATGGTGGCATTAATTAGCAAAAACCTGTGAAATGACTAGAGTTTATAGGTTTTAAGGAGAGAGAAAGAAAGGACCCTGAGTCACTTCTAAATATTCTTATAAACTCTCCTAGCAACCAGGGACTAAACCAAGCACACTTGTATAGATGCTGTGATTTTTCATGTTTGTCACCTTAAGTGGGAATGGGTCAAGACTTCAGCTTCCCATTAGAGTAATGGCTTTGGTGAATACAAAAAGACGGTGAAATTTCTCAGATAATCAGTCACCATTTCCTGATGGAAAAAACTGGAAGGATCCTGGATATTCCATTCTAGAAGGCACAGCCCCTGCCCAGTGGGGTGCTCTAGAAACAAACCATCTCTCCAGGGTTTCAAGAGGTATTCCAGATGATGATGTTGGGATAAGGACTGGAGAGTGATGAGAGGCGTCCCTGCCCTCCCACCTGGAAAGATACACAATCTAACCTCAGAGACATTCGATACACCCACACAAAGATGGTGGCTAACAGAGGAGGAAAAATAAATGGGAAAGCTTGTCATCCATGATTTTATCCAGTCTGTTTTGGAGCAGTTTTGGATTTTTGCTTGTTTTTGTTTTTAAGCTAAGTAACCCTATTTTCTATTTAACAGTTTATCCACAAGGAGAAAATGGTCTATTTTCATCTTAAAACCCAGAACTCAATCACTTTCCAAGCAAATGTGACTCTAACTTTCCTTCTGAAGGGTTAAACAGATGGATAAAGGGTAATAAATCTTCTCTCTTCACTCTCAATGAGTTTCAGAATGTTTTCCTCCCTAATTCCTACCCTGAGCCAACAATCACTGCTGACTTTAGCTAAGAATTCTATTTTCTAATTTTTTTTATAGCTGCAATGTGAGTTTCCCATGCAGTTTTTATTAACTGTGTTTCATTGCAAAGCCATGCAAGCAAAAATGGCCCTTATTTTTATTTGAAGAAGTCTATTTCAGTGACAATCTAGCCTCAGGGCAGCTATATGTCAATCTCTTTGATTTTTTTTTTCCTTGTTGAAACAAGCATGGGAAAGTTGCAAGACAAATGCCATACAGGGCAGGACTGAAGCAAGCAGCATATCACCCCTCATCTTTAGCCAGCTCAAGACCAGAAAGTAAAAGACAAGTCAATGGAGGCATAACCCAACAGTATAAGGTGGAAAGAAACTCCTGTGGTAGATACCAGCTTTCTTTCCCAACAGATGGAAGGCCTTAAATTCTCTCCACTTGTCAACTTTTCCCAGAGATGACATTATTTGGGATTATGCTGGGAGGTTGGAGCATAATATTTACAATAAGAAGCATGTCTTCTTAAAAAGGCAATCGGAGCTTAAGTGCCTGTTGTTTCTGGGCTACCACCACAGGGCTTCCTGAACTGTTTCTTCCCTGTAACCCCTGAAATAAAGCTGAGTCTTTCAGAGCTATGAACCTGGAAGTCTACAGTATTAATTACTTGGGATCAAACCCCAGCACCTCACTCTGCAAAGCGGTGATATGGCAGCTGGGCCAGTCTGCGTGTGTTTTGAACACCTAACACTAGGTTCCTCAGACATACACAAGCCTGTGAGCTGACGCTTCAGTTGATGGACTGGAAACAGTATTGAACATGTCGACCTCTAAAGCTAAATCCTGAAAACAAATGGGGAAAAACTGGAACGGGGTTTGGGAGTTAAGGATATGAATTTCTTTGAATGAGCTTATCCAGATATCTATGTCTTCATATTATTTCATTAAACATTCTCACCAACACTATCAAGTAGGTGTCATTATCACCACTTTATATATGAAGGGGAGGTTGGCAAGAGAATTAGTAGTCAAATAAACTAATATAAGTCATTATATGCTGTCTTTATCTGGCAGGATCAGAGAAGAGAGCCTTTCATTTTTTTCCAAGCAAAAGCTGGAAGGAACTCTAGAGACCATTTGGTCTTATGGTTGTGCAGAGGTTAAAGCATCTGTCTGCAATGTGGGAGACCTGGGTTCGATCCCTGGGTTGGGAAGATCCCCTGGAGAAGGAAATGGCAATCCACTCCCGTATTCTTGCCTGGAGAATCCCATGGACGGAGGAGCCTGGTGGGCTATAGTCCACGTGTCACAAAGAGTCGGATATGACTGAGCGACTTCACTTTCGCTTTCACTTTCTCATTTTTCAGCTGATGAGTAATAAAAGAGGGACAAATCTGGCCCACAGTCTGTTTTTGTAAATAAAGTTTTATTGGAACTTGGCCACACTTTTCTGTATATATTGTCTATGCTTTCGTATTATATAGGCAAAGTTGAGCACCATCCAATTAAGATCACGTGACCTACAAAACTTAAAGCTTGTGGCCCTTTCAGAAAATGTTTGCCAACCCCTTCTAGAGATCAATTTGATCCTAGTAATAGTGAGTTTTCCCATCCATGAATATGGTATATTTCTCCATTTCTTTAGGTCGTCTCTCCCTGAAAGGTTTTGTATTTTTTTAATGTGCATCTTGTACATTTTTGCTAGAAATAAATTTTGGTCTGTCACTATTTTTGATGCTTTTTAAACATTTTTCATTTTTCAAATGGTTGCTGTTGGATTTACAAATACAATCTATTTTGCCTTAGTATCAACTTTGAATACTAAAACCTTGCTGAACTTAATACTAGTTCCTGCAGAGTTTTACAGAATCCTTAGGATTGTCTACATAGATAAAAATAACTTTTGTAAAGTCATATTCTCCCTTTTGATCTTTATGCTTCTTTTTCTTCTTTTACTGGACTGGTGTAAAGACTTTCCTTTTGTAAAGAGTCAGATTCTCCCTTTTGATCTTTATGCTTCTTTTTCTTCTTTTACTGGACTGGTGTAACCTTTAGTACAATGTCAGTGGAAGTGGTAAGAGTGGATATCCTCATCTTTTTCATGATCACCAGGGGAAAACACGCAATAGTTACCATTAAGTATGATGTTAGCTATTGCTTTTTTTCTTAGACTTTTAAAGTCCTTCACATTTTCACTTATTTACACATTTTGAAAAAATGATTTTTGAACAGAATGAATTGGAGAATAATAAGCTTAAGTAATCAGAAATGAGAATATCCTGTGATCTTCTCCTGCCCTGTGTTTAGATTTGGCTAGTTGACCCTGTTTGATAGGAAGAGAGGAAGATGGAAGGTCAAAGAGAAAGTAGTACAAAGTTCCCTCTTCTAGCACTGCTGATCTTTTAAGAGAAAATCTTGAGTAAGAGTATAAAATGGCACAACTGCTTTGGGAAACTGCCCTCTGACCCAACAATTCCCTTCTGCGTATCTACACAAGGGAACTAAGTGCACGTGCCAGCAAATCTTGCACATGAACTTTCCTACTGGCTTTGTGTATCATGCTGAAAATGAGAGACAACCTAAAAGTCCATCTCAAAATGGATTCTAAAAGCAGTGGTGTATTCATATAATGGAATACTTCTCGTCAACAAGAAGGAAGAAACTCCTGGTACACATCATAAGGTGAAAAAAACCCTCAAGATCATTATATCAAGTGAAAAAAAGCAAACTCAAAAGGTGTGTACCATTTGGTTTCAAGTAGACAAATTTCAGGCTTCCTAGGTGGTACTAGCAGTAAAGAACCCACTTGCCAATGTAGGAGACGTAAGAGTCACAGGTTCAATCCCTCGGTCAGGAAGAACCCTGGAGGAGGGCATGGCAACGCACTCCAGTATTCTTGCCTGGAGAATCCTATGGAGAGAGGAGCTACAGTCCGTAGGGTCACAAAAACATGATTGAGCAACTTAGCAAGCACAGCCCAGGCGAAGTTCTACAACAGGTAAGACTAATCTATAGGAATAAAAATCAGAATAGTTGTCAGGTGTTGTGGCAAGAGAGGCAGAGATCAACTAGAAAGGAAAAAAAAAGGACTTTCTGGAGAGAGAAAAATATTCTGAATCTTGAGTGGTGGTGAATTCATGGGAATACCTATTTCTCAAAACTCAAACCATATTTTAATACTTAAGATCTGTGCATTTCACTGAATGTAAATGAATCCTCAAGAAAAAATAAATTTAGAAAAGGCAAACCTTCAGGGAAAAGGCAGGATGCTAATGAATGAGTCTTCAGTGGTGCAGCTTCAGACACTTGGATCCCAGTATCAAGAGGATCTGCACGGGACCAAACGACACCACCAAGGAACAGCTTTGCGAGGGGAATCAGACTCCAGTCTCTACCAACAGACCTCCCGCAGCCAATAAACATGCAAACTAAGCAAAACTACATTACTTTGCCAACAAAGGTCCCCCTAGTCAAAGCTGTGGTTTTTCCAGTGGTCGTGTATGGATATGAGTTGGACTATAAAGAAAGCTGAGCACCAAAGAACTGATGCTTTTGAACTATGGCTGTTGTAGAAGACTCTTGAGAGTTCCTTGGACTGCAAGGAGATCCAACCAGTCCATCCTAAAGGAGATCAGTCCTGAATATTCATAGGAAGGATTGATGCTGAGGCTGAAACTCCAATACTCTGGCCACCTGATGTGAAGAGTTGACCCATTGGAAAAGACTTTGATGCTGGGAAAGATTGAAGGCAAGAAGAGAAGGGGATGACAGAGAATAAGATGGTTGGATGGCATCACTGACTTGATGGACCTGAGTTTAAGCAAGCTCCGGGAGTTGGTGATGGACAGGGAAGTTTGCTGTGCTGCAGTCCAGGGGGTCACAAAGAGTTTGACATGACTGAGTGACTGAACTGAACTGAAGCAAAAATAATGTGCATGCCAAGCAAATGAAGCTTGAAGACAAATTCCATAGACCCTTTTCCAACTGATTTGCAGGTCCCTTACTCTCCTGCTCTGAAATTCAGGGGCCACCAGTGTGAACCTCAAATCACTTAGTCAGCAGTCACTCAGATCCAGCCACCTTCCCCATACACTTACAAACACTTGTCCATCTTCTCAGCTTTCTAGATTCACTCACAAGCCCAAGAATACTGGAGAGGGTAGCCTATCCCTTCTCCAGCAAATCTTCCCAACCCAGGAATCGTACCAGGGTCTCCTGCATTGCAGGTGGATTTTTTACCAGCTGAACTATCAGGTAAGCCCCATCCACTGTTGTAAATCACTGGAGTAAGTGACAATGAGTAAAGATAGTCCAAGTAACACAGTTACAACAGTGCTGGAGTTGTAGCAAATGCCCAAGAAATGTCAGATGCCATTACAGCTCCCACTTCTATTTCTTTTTCTGCTTTTCCTTCAGCCCTCTTGATCCTAAGGGGCACTTGGGCAACAGTCATGCATGTTTTCTTGAACTTCTAAATGAACGATAGGAGCTTCCCCAAGAGATAATAGACCAGAGAGTAGAGTTTTCTAAGTGCCTAAGTGTTCAGCCAGGGTCACCACACCCTAGAGCTTCAAGGGGCTTTATCCTTTATCCTTAAGCACAGTGAAGCTCAAGATAGTAAGGTGGGTGTCACCAAGTCCCCAATCCGTCAGACTGGGTTAGGACTTCGCACCTTGCTCTACTTGCCGCCTCCCACTTACAGGCAGACAGTACATCCAGCAGGCAGTTAGTAAATGCCGTTACGAAACATGTACTAGTGGGGCAACGAAAGGTATCTCCTTTTCAGGGTAGTAAGACATTCAAGTCTCACTATAATAATCATACATGTTCTAGACAAATTAAATTATGTTGACTCATGAGGATTTTCTTTGATATTTTACAACCAGATGTTTTTTCTTCCAGGTGAGAATAAACTTTGTTTTCCTGGGTTACAGAGGGAAACTTCTGAAACCGAGTTGAAATGTCTGCTTTAATTTCTAGTTCAGGAAAGGTGATGTAACAGAAGGGAAAAGCAGAGATGCAAGGGCTAACTCAGCCTAACTTCTGAGGTGCTTGAAGACCACTATCCATCTCTGGATCATAACTGCTTACACTGCAAGGCTATGGTGGGAGCCTGAGACCAGCCTAGCAGAATGCATGGCACGTAGTAAGAGTCAACAAGTAAGCAGAGCTTCCCCTTTTTCTAGGCACATGGAATCACTGCCTCTGAGCCCTGGCACTCCCATCCCATCATTCCCTGCCCATTCCAAATCGATCCCCACGTCAGAGGTGCAGAAGCAAAGAAGATCATGAGAGCTATCTAAAGCAAAGCAATGAAGTCACATTCAGGTCCAGCTTTAACTCATGTCCTGAGGACCTGGAGTAGAATGACATTTCAAGTTTCAAGAACAAAGCAACAAAAGAGGAGACAGACACCCTGAGCTCCAAACTTCAGACCTTAGACCAAGCCACAATTCCAAAGCAGCCTCAAACTGAGGCACAACAAAACATTATGTAACCAGAAGGCTCCTCTATTTATTCCACTGGCAAACATTTCCTGCTTGTTTTGTATAAACACGGGTGCAGAATTTCCTAGCCGTCGCATCTTCTGTGGGGCCAGCTAGCATTACCCTGTTTGGTTCGGAGCGTTGACCTCATTGTTTGGAAGCTCGCTCCTCCCACCAGACACTTTGGTTAACTGGCTCCATGCATGGATGGAGGTTTGAGTTAAATGTTTCAGGGCTAACAACACAACCAGACTGAGTTGTCCAAATTAGCATCAGCAACAAGAAAGAAGCCCTTCTACCCAAGGACCTGGAGCTCAAGGTGTTGCTCAACTTTTCCGAAAGGTGGAAAGAAGGCCAAGATGCATGAGGGCTTAACCCAGGAGGAGTCAGCCTTGGTAAGACCATGTGTACACGTGGGAAGCTGGCATGTTCCAGGAGCTCTTCTAAGAACTGCACGCACATTAAATCCTTCCAGGCACACCCATAAAGCTATGTGCTGTGCTCTGCTTAATCACTCACTTGTGTTCAACTCTTTGCGACCCCATGGACTGTAACCCCCCAGGCTCCCAAGTCTATGGGGATTCTCCAAGCAAGAATACTGGAGTGAGTTGACATGCCCTTCTCCAGGGGATCTTCCCAACTCAGGGATCGAACCCAGGTCTCTTGCATTGTGAGTGGATTCTTTACTGTCTGTGCCACTACGTAAGCCCAAGAATATTAGAGTGGGTAGGCTATCCTTTCCCCAGAGGATCATCCCGACCCAGGAATCAAACCGGGGTCTCCTGCATTGCAGGCAGATTCTTTACCAGCTGAGCTACCAAGGAAGCCCCCATAACCCTATAAGACACACTATTTTACAATCACGACTTAAGCTCAGATCCAGACCAGCACAATAAAGCAAATATCACAACAAAGTGGTGCTCCAGGGCAGATCAAAGTTAAGTTTATACCACACTATCTCTATTAAGTGTAAGAAAATGGACATAGGACATACCTTCCTGGATATAATGACCTGGAGCTGCGGATCAAAAGGCAAGAAGAACGTGATTATGATTGTCACATGCGCGTGTGCAGGCTAAGTCACTTCAGTCGTGTCTGACTTTTTACAGCCCTGTGGACTGTAGCCCACCAGGCTCCTCTGTCCATAGGATTCTCCAGGCAGGAATACTACAGTGGGCAGCCATTTCCTTCTCCAGGTGATCTTTCCAACCCAAGGACCAAACCTGTGCGTCTTCTGTCTCCCACATTGGCAGGTGGGCTCCTTAAGCCTAGTGCCACCACACGCACACACCCATAATCATCCTAATAATACCAATAGGACAGAAGGAAACGTTCAGAGGTGATGCATGTGTTTACGGCATAGTTGGTGAAGCTGGTTTAATGGGTATAAAATGATCTCCATACTCTTCCAGTTGTATACGTCAAATACATACTGCTCTTTATATGACCAAAATATGCTTTATGCTAAACATCCTCTGAGCCTTTGGTGTGTCAGAGTAGTAGCATCAAAGATCACTGATCACAGGTTACCATGACAAATAGAATGATAATCAACTACTTTGAAATATTATGAGAATTACGCAAATGTGACCCAAAGACATGAAGTGAGCAAATGCTGCTGGTACCAGTAGACTTGCTCAACACAGGGTTTCCACAAACACCCAATTTGCAAAAAAAAAAAAAGACAGTATCTGCCAAGTACATTAAAATGAAGCACAGTAAGATGAAGTACTCCTGCGTCCCCATTTTACAGATGATGACAGTGAGGCAGAGGAATCAAGAGGGCAAGCTTAGTGAACAGTAGAGTCCATATTCAAACCTAGACAAATGAGCTCTGGACAGTAGAGTCCATATTCAAACCCAGACAAATGAGCTCTGGACTCTGCAGTCTTATCCACTTGCTATACCACACCACCCAAAATCGTTTCTAGGAAAAATAAAGTGGAACGGATGTGAATGTATCTCCCATGGCACCCTAGCCCCCTGCCTCAGGCAACAAGCTCCTTGCTTGCAACAAACGTGTCTTGAGAGCCTCCATATCCTGAGCTATGTCCTAGGAATTCAGAGCTAAACAGGCTCTGGATCCTGTTCTCTAAACCTGTACATTCACCACTAGCCACATTTAACAAAATTAAACTGAATTAAATTTAAATTTATTTTCTCTGCTTCACTAGCCATGTTTCAAATACCGAGTAGCCCCATATGGTTAGTGACTAGTATACTGGACAATGTAGATACGGAACATTTCCATCCTTGTAGAAACTTTTCTTGAGGGCAACATTCTAGACTTTGCTACTCAAAGAGTTGTTCCCTAGACCTACAGCATCAAAACAGCTTGGAGCTTGCTGGAGGAGTCTCGGCCCTACTGGATCAGGGTCTTCATTTTAACAAGATTCTTGAGAGATTCATGTATACCTTAGACTGTAAGAGTACTTGAGTCTAGAAATATGTTCTGCTCTACTACTTGAAGTTACATGAGCTGAGGTTGGAAACACAAGGCAATGAAGGAGCAAGAGTACTCTCAAGGACTCAAAGAAAAAGAGTCCTGATGGGATTTGCTATCATCATGGCTCTTGGAATAGAAAATAGACTCTTGGAGCTCATGCCAAGGAAGGTAGGGGATAGGCTGTTTGAGGGCAGTGGTGGAGGTGGGCGAGAAGAGAGCTGAGACAGCAAAACAGTACATAAATCTAAATATCACAGATAGCCAGCAATAACAACCACAGGCAGCATTTATTGAATGTGTACAATGGGCTTGTAACACTGTACAGGAGGCGGTGATCAAAACCATCCCCAAGAAAAAGAAATGCAAAAATGGAAAATGGTTGTATGAGGAGGGCTTATGAATAGCTGAGAAAAGAGAAGTGAAGTGAAGTGAAGTGAAAGTCACTTAGTTGTGTCCAACTCTTTGTGACCCCATGGACTACACAGTCCATGGAATTCTCCAGGCCAGAATACTGAAGTGGGTAGTCTTTCCCTTCTCAAGAGGACCTTCCCAACCCAGGGACTGAACCCAGGTCTCCCACATTGCAGGCTGATTCTTTACCAGCTTAGCCACAAGGGAATCCCAGAAAGAGAAGTGAAAGGCAAAGGAAAGATATACCCATCTGAATGCAGAGTTCCAAAGAATAGCAAGGAGCGATAAGAAACCCTTCCTCAGTGATCAATGCCAAGAAATAGAGGAAAACAACAGAATGGGAAAGACTAGAGATCTCTTTAAGAAAATTAGAGATATCAAGGGAACATTTCATCCAAAGATGGGCACAATAAAGGACAAAAACTGTATGGACCTAACAGAAGCAGAAGATGTTAAGAAGAGGTGGCAAGAACACACAGAAGTGTGTGTTCTAAACAAAAGAGATCTTAATGACACAGATAATCCCGATGGTGTGATCACTCACCTAGAGCCAGACATCCTGAAGTGCCAAGTCAGGTGGGGCTTAGGAAGCATCACTATGAATAGATTTCCAGCTGAGCTATTTCAAATCCTATAAGATGATGCTGTTAAAGTGCTGTACTTAGTATGCCAGCAAATTTGGAAAACTCAGCAGTGTCCACAGGACTAGAAAATGTCAGTTTTCATTCCAACTCCAAAGAAAGACAATGCCAAAGAATGTTTATGCTACTGCACACATCTCACATGCTAGCAAAGTAATGCTCAAAATTCTCCAAGCAAGGCTTCAACAGTATGTGAACTGAGAACTTCCAGATGTTCAATTAGAAAAAGCAGAGGAACCAGAGATCAAATTTACAACATCTGCTGGATCATAGGAAAAGCAAGATAATTACAGAAAAACATCTACTTCTGCTTCATTGACTATGCTAAAGACTTTGACTGTGTTGATCACAAAAAAACTGTGGAAAATTCTTCAAGAGATAGTAATATCATACCCTAACCTGCCTCCTGAGAAATCTGTATGCAGGTCAAGAAGCAACAGTTAGATCCAGACATGGAACAACAGACAGATTCCAAATTGGGAAAGGAGTACTTCAAGCTGTATATGTACATCAAAGCAGAGTACGTCACCCTGCTTATTTAATTTGTATGCAGAGTACACCATGTGAAATGCTGGGCTGGATGTAGCACAAGCTGGAATCAAGATTGCCTGAAGAAACATCAACAGCCTCAGATATGCAGATGACACCACCCTTATGGCAGAAAGTGAAGAGGAACTAAAAAGCCTCTTGATGAAAGTCAAAGAGGAGAGTGAAAAAGTTGACTTAAAGCTCAACATTCAGAAAATGAAGATCATGGCATCTGGTCCCATCACTTCATGGCAAATAGATGGGGAAACAGTGTCAGACTTTATTTTCTTGGGATCCAAAATCACTGCGGA
>SJYA01001920.1:706013-724478 GCA_006410615.1 Neotragus moschatus | reverse complement strand
AAAAAAAAAAAAAAAAAAAAAGACAGTATCTGCCAAGTACATTAAAATGAAGCACAATAAGATGAAGTACTCCTGCGTCCCCATTTTACAGATGATGACAGTGAGGCAGAGGAATCAAGAGGGCAAGCTTAGTGAACAGTAGAGTCCATATTCAAACCTAGACAAATGAGCTCTGGACAGTAGAGTCCATATTCAAACCCAGACAAATGAGCTCTGGACTCTGCAGTCTTATCCACTTGCTATACCACACCACCCAAAATCGTTTCTAGGAAAAATAAAGTGGAACGGATGTGAATGTATCTCCCATGGCACCCTAGCCCCCTGCCTCAGGCAACAAGCTCCTTGCTTGCAACAAACGTGTCTTGAGAGCCTCCATATCCTGAGCTATGTCCTAGGAATTCAGAGCTAAACAGGCTCTGGATCCTGTTCTCTAAACCTGTACATTCACCACTAGCCACATTTAACAAAATTAAACTGAATTAAATTTAAATTTATTTTCTCTGCTTCACTAGCCATGTTTCAAATACCGAGTAGCCCCATATGGTTAGTGACTAGTATACTGGACAATGTAGATACGGAACATTTCCATCCTTGTAGAAACTTTTCTTGAGGGCAACATTCTAGACTTTGCTACTCAAAGAGTTGTTCCCTAGACCTACAGCATCAAAACAGCTTGGAGCTTGCTGGAGGAGTCTCGGCCCTACTGGATCAGGGTCTTCATTTTAACAAGATTCTTGAGAGATTCATGTATACCTTAGACTGTAAGAGTACTTGAGTCTAGAAATATGTTCTGCTCTACTACTTGAAGTTACATGAGCTGAGGTTGGAAACACAAGGCAATGAAGGAGCAAGAGTACTCTCAAGGACTCAAAGAAAAAGAGTCCTGATGGGATTTGCCATCATCATGGCTCTTGGAATAGAAAATAGACTCTTGGAGCTCATGCCAAGGAAGGTAGGGGATAGGCTGTTTGAGGGCAGTGGTGGAGGTGGGCGAGAAGAGAGCTGAGACAGCAAAACAGTACATAAATCTAAATATCACAGATAGCCAGCAATAACAACCACAGGCAGCATTTATTGAATGTGTACAAGGGGCTTGTAACACTGTACAGGAGGCGGTGATCAAAACCATCCCCAAGAAAAAGAAATGCAAAAATGGAAAATGGTTGTATGAGGAGGGCTTATGAATAGCTGAGAAAAGAGAAGTGAAGTGAAGTGAAGTGAAAGTCACTTAGTTGTGTCCAACTCTTTGTGACCCCATGGACTACACAGTCCATGGAATTCTCCAGGCCAGAATACTGGAGTGGGTAGTCTTTCCCTTCTCAAGAGGATCTTCCCAACCCAGGGACTGAACCCAGGTCTCCCACATTGCAGGCTGATTCTTTACCAGCTTAGCCACAAGGGAATCCCAGAAAGAGAAGTGAAAGGCAAAGGAAAGATATACCCATCTGAATGCAGAGTTCCAAAGAATAGCAAGGAGCGATAAGAAACACTTCCTCAGTGATCAATGCCAAGAAATAGAGGAAAACAACAGAATGGGAAAGACTAGAGATCTCTTTAAGAAAATTAGAGATATCAAGGGAACATTTCATCCAAAGATGGGCACAATAAAGGACAAAAACTGTATGGACCTAACAGAAGCAGAAGATGTTAAGAAGAGGTGGCAAGAACACACAGAAGTGTGTGTTCTAAACAAAAGAGATATTAATGACACAGATAATCACGATGGTGTGATCACTCACCTAGAGCCAGACATCCTGAAGTGCCAAGTCAGGTGGGGCTTAGGAAGCATCACTATGAATAGATTTCCAGCTGAGCTATTTCAAATCCTATAAGATGATGCTGTTAAAGTGCTGTACTTAGTATGCCAGCAAATTTGGAAAACTCAGCAGTGTCCACAGGACTAGAAAATGTCAGTTTTCATTCTAACTCCAAAGAAAGACAATGCCAAAGAATGTTTATGCTACTGCACACATCTCACATGCTAGCAAAGTGATGCTCAAAATTCTCCAAGCAAGGCTTCAACAGTATGTGAACTGAGAACTTCCAGATGTTCAATTAGAAAAAGCAGAGGAACCAGAGATCAAATTTACAACATCTGCTGGATCATAGGAAAAGCAAGATAATTACAGAAAAACATCTACTTCTGCTTCATTGACTATGCTAAAGACTTTGACTGTGTTGATCACAAAAAAACTGTGGAAAATTCTTCAAGAGATAGTAATATCATACCCTAACCTGCCTCCTGAGAAATCTGTATGCAGGTCAAGAAGCAACAGTTAGATCCAGACATGGAACAACAGACAGATTCCAAATTGGGAAAGGAGTACTTCAAGCTGTATATGTACATCAAAGCAGAGTACGTCACCCTGCTTATTTAATTTGTATGCAGAGTACACCATGTGAAATGCTGGGCTGGATGTAGCACAAGCTGGAATCAAGATTGCCTGAAGAAACATCAACAGCCTCAGATATGCAGATGACACCACCCTTATGGCAGAAAGTGAAGAGGNTTGCCCTTTCCTCCTCCGGGGGATCTCTCCAATCCCCGGGATAGAACTCACATCTCCTTTGTCTCCTTCCTTGCAGGTGGATTCTTGACTGCTGAGCCATCAGGAAAGCAAATTAGCTATACTTCAATTTAAAACAAACAAACAATAAAACCTTAAAACAAAACAAATGAGTCATAGACATCTAACAAATATATTGTTTAAAGAAGACAAAAACTAAACGGGTTATAGATTTGGAAAAGAGCAGAGGAGAGAAATGGTTAAAGGAACCCAGATTGGCTCCTCAGGGTGGCTGAGTAATATATGGAGTGTTATTAGATCAAAGTCCCCTATCACCGAGGAGAAAACAACCAAAAATTGGCTTTAAGTCAGTCCAGAAAGATGTCAGCTTAGTTTTTAGGATGAATTCTTTGTGCATAAGTTGATACGTATCATATTAGATTACAAAGGGAAGTCTTGTAATCTTGTTCCCAGGAGATGCTTGGCTGTGAGACAGGAAAGCCCCAGTAACACGCATGACCATTTCGAGTGGCTGATTCACCCAAAGCCAGAGGAGCATACTAGAAGACTTCCTGGGGTTCTTACAGGCTCAGGATTTTCTAATAATTCAACAAACACGAGGCCGTCGGAGTGACTGCTCTGTGACTGCTCAGCAGTTCTGGAAAATTCCAAATACTTTTCCTTTGTACAAATGAGGCTAACAGCAAGAATAGATTTTACAAGGACATTTTACAACCAATCAGCACCTCACGAAATGGAATAAATACCTGCTTCTTTCTTAATGCAGTAAATGAGTAGACATAGTTTACAATACAGCCAGAGCTTGGTGCCATTAAAAGAACCGGTGGGAAAAAAAGCACCATGCATGGATAAACCTGGTAGATAGTCAGTGTTTTGGAAAGAGAGTTGGTGGCCCTGGTGTTCCCAGAGGAGTTTCACTGGGTTCTTTAAGCAAAGTCAATCTGCCACATTGAGGAAACCCAGGGTCAGCCTTAATGCTTTTGGTCCCAAGAGAAAGTTGTCCAGTTGCCAGAACATGAAGGAGAAAGAGAAGGAAAATTATCTCCTTTTCTGTCACTGCTGTGAACAGTGATGAGAAGAAATGGATCCTGTGGGAAGGTCTGCAAAGAGAAAGCCTTTTGTTTACTTCTCACTTGACTGAGACTTCTCAAGTCTCGGTTGAGGCTTGCTCCTGCCACACGAGAGAGGCACTCATGATACCACAGGCTCTTAAGAGTGAAGAATAAATTTAGAAATTATCCATCTTAAAAAATGTATGTATGTGCACGCGCACACCTCAAAATACCCCACCAGCTAAAGAAGACCAATAGTCCAAGAAATCATTCTTTTTTCTTACAAGAAAGGCACAATCCAGGTAAGCAATAGCCAGCAAAAGGCAGCACCACCTCGAGGACTCCAGACAGTTGCCCCAGTTAACCAGGCACTGAAAATAACCCTCCTGCTTCCTCTCCAGACCAGCATTTCCCAGAGAGACACCAACATCTCTCTGTTCAGAAAGAGATCTGTCATCCACCTTAATCGCCAGCCAGGCTCCCAAAGAGCTTTTGCCTCCAATGCAATTATGCCTTAGAAATCCCACACCCATTTTGCATGCTAAGCCATGGAATTGTTTAAGAGAGTTAAATCAGAAGCCTTGGGACCATATTACTCTGCCAAATAAGTCATATACATGGAAAATGAACTCCTTGCTAGAAAGCTTCACGCTGTGCTTAGGTGTGTCTCTAGTCTCGTCTTGGTTGAAAAAAATAAAATCCTATTCTTTTGTTCTTTGACTTCTTTTCTAGGTGCTAAGTGAAAAAATAGAGTTTTGCAGTCCCCAACTTGAACGGAGAGCCCCCTGTAAAACAATTCAAATCATGTTAAAAAACAATCACAGCCCTACCCATGAAACTAAAAATGGAAACTTTTAAAACTGTTGCTAAGCAAAGACAACAACCGTGTCCCCTTTCAGAGCTGATAAGAGATCATGAGGTTGAAATTCTGCACAGCACGTTGAAAAGTAGAAGCCTTCATCTTAGGACTTCATTTTTCTTCTAAAGCAAATACCTTTGAAAGCTTGCTAGATCCACACTGGCTCCATCCTCTGCTGTGTTTTTGATCTGTGACACTCAAAAATAATTACTGTCATAGTCAAATACATGTGGATAATTTATAGCTCTCTATGCCACTTACACTTAAAGCATACTGATATCAGGACAAAATGACCATGGAAATGAACCAATCCTGCCTGCCCCAAAGTCATATTTTTTTAAATCAACAAATAAAAAGAGAACACAAGAATTTTTGTTTGAAAGCTCACAAAATTGGAACTGAGGCAAGTCAATAACAAACTTTCTTCCAAACCCCCTTTCCTTACCCCTGGAAAGCATTTTATGAGACAATGAAAACCTCTAACACTGAGTGATGTGATTAAAAAGCTGAATTTTTCTTTCTATGTAACCCCCACAGGATGCTTCCAAAAGCACGACAAAGGTCTGTATAAAGAATTAACTGTGTGTTGGTGTAACCCCAGATTACAGGTGTTTGTTAAAGGAGATCCCACTGAGATTTTTCTCAGGACTGATTGAACAACAGCTTCATTCTCTCGCATGCTAATGGGCTGGTTAGCAAGCGCTCCCCTTTCTAGAAGGCTCTGTTAACAGCATCCATGGGTGCACTGTCCCAGGCTTGAGTCTACAGGAAGGGCAAGCTTGCACAATTAAAACCTCGTGAGTCACTGATGACTGCTATCCGGATGCCAGAGCTTGCATGAAGAACCAACTTTTCCTCCACATGCTTCACAAGCGATGGTGGAGCCACCGCAGACATGCCCAGGCACTAACAGAAGGTGGCTGGCTAATCCCGCCCCTACAATGCAATTTACAGGAGAGCGCATGCGCTCCTTGCCTCCAGAGAGACAGCTCAGGGCACACAGCCTGGACCCAGACCGCTGCTCTGCAAGTTCCCAGTAACAAGCAGGTTAAGCCAGCCAATAAATCAACCCTCCAACCAGGGCTTCATCACCCTACACCCTGGACTCTTGGGGCTTTACAGGCATCTGAAATTTCTTTAATGGGATTACCTTGATGGACCCAGAAATCCTGGAGTCTGTCATCATAAAATGACTGCTTCCAAGAATATTTATGAGAAGGTGCTTCCATGGTTCATCCTCACATTTTCCCTCTAATGTTCAGGCTGTTTGTATTCTAAATTCTTCTCCCAGAAAACCTTTACCCCAAGAGATACATGTATATGTGTGTGTGGTGGGGAGGTCGGTTCTATTTTTTTACAAACTTTTTCATTTGAAATGATTTCACATTTAAAGTTGCAAAGGCTAAACTCCCTTTCCACCCATTTAACAAACGTTAATATTTTGCTATGTTTGCTTAATGCAGCCCTTTCTTTCTGTGTGTGTATATAGGTGTACACACACACAAATATAGATATAGTTTTGAACCATGTGACAATAGGCTCCATGTTTGACGCCTTACTCTGTAATATATCAATGTGTATTTCCTAAGAATAGTCTTACATAATCAAAGTACAGCTATCAAATTTGAGAAATTTAACAATGGCATAATACCTTTTCATCTAATCTACAGTCGACAGACAAATTTCATCATGTGTCCCCAATAATGACCATTGTCGGACACAACTGAACGACTGAACTGAACTGAACTGAAATTATTTGGGGGATGAAGGATCCAGTTCATGGATTACCTTTGGGGCTGAAATACTACATCAGGATGTGTTCTTCCCAAACTGTCCCATCTCTGGGCCGGTAATACCATTTGCCCCTTGGTGGTGATGCTAATTTCTACCATCTGATGACAGTGCTGTCCCATGTCTTTACTGCATGGTTAACTTCTCCCTTCTGGACTTTAAGATACCTTGACATTATGTGAGTATTCTGTTCTCCATGGAATCTTTACCTTTAGATTAAGTATCCATTGAGGACTCCTGCCTGAATCCATTTTCATTATAATGCTCATGACTTTTCCTTTTTATTTAAGTAACACTGTAGAAACTTAACTCATTGAACACCATCAGTGAGATAGGGTTTTGTAGAAACCCTTTTTTGGAGAAAAACCCTTAGACTGTATTAGCACACAACTCATCAGGTTTCTTCATTCACGGGGTGACAATGAAAAGAAGGACAGAGGGAAATACATGCACTATGAATGGGCCAGTTTTGCCCCAACATACTTTTCTTTTATCCTCGTTTCTCCAAAAGAGTCCCATCCCGAGAGATAAGAGTGTATAGAATCAATAACATCTTCCACTCCTTTCATTCAGTATCAAGCATTTTTCATGATGATTACATGCAGCCACTAGTCCAGGGCATTTCCTCCCTTTTGTTTAAATTGCTTCTAGAATAAACATCTCAAAACTTAGGATGGCAGCCAAGGGAAGATAATCTCTCAGGGGAAGACACTGGAATCCTCACAACTTCCATCAGTAAGAAGCAGAGGAAAATGCCAAGCTCTCATTCATTTCCAGAGAAATGCCACAACACAGTATAGCTTCTCACCTTTAATCCCATGGAGTGAAAGTTGGTCTTCCCCCTAAATGGAGAGGAAATCCAAAAAATATGGAATATATGTGTACCTATGGCTGCTTCACTTTGCTCTGCAGTAGAAACTAACACAACATTGTAAAGCAACTATACTCCAAAAGAAAAAGCTGGTCTCTCAAATGTGAAATTTCATATGTGGCAATAAATCATACTGTAACATCTCCCATGGAAACAGAAACATACATACATATATTAACCATAGAATTTACAACCATATACACTTTTCCTTGCAAGAAGAGCTCCAGGGACCTCAGAAACCTGACACGCTAACTGTCAAGAGAATCCTACACTCCATACAAAATGAAAGGAAGTGGGGGAGTCTACACTCACCCCTCTAGGGTTTATCTTGCTCACTAAAAATAAACATATTTCCTGGAGGACAGATGGAACATGTGAGGTGACAATTCACTCTCCAAGAAAGCATGTGACTTTCCAAGAGCAAATTCACACTTCAAGGTGTAGAATACTCACATACACAAAACACTTTCCGATCTGTAGGCAAGAAAGTCTACGAAAGTGATTTTTCCAGTAAGACTGTAGTTTGACTGAAAAGCAAAACTAGCAAAGACAACATGACCAGGTCCAAAATAGAGATGCTGGCCTGGGCCAGGCTTGCTTCCCTCACTGCTAAGCCCAGGCTGGCAACACGAGGTACTTCTTGTCATCCAATGAAGAGTTGCTTGTCTTTCTAGCATTGGGATGTGTTGTATTTAAAGATACTCTATCAAAATCCCAGCAGGGCAGCCAAATGAAAAGACCACACACCCACACATAGAGTGGCAGTATCTACCTTGTCCGTCAGTTTCACTGTCTTTTAGAGCTGGAAGCCACCTGGATATCACTTCACAGCTCCCTCATTTTACAGGCAACGCAACACAGGCACTATTTGAATACATGATCGTATCATAAATATTTAAACTTATGTAAATATTTATTTGTTTGAAGAATCTTTACCACCTTTGCTTTGCACAGGGAACAAGCCAGGCCCCAGTTATAAGATGAGGAATAGGACAGATGTAATCGCTACTCTCACAAATATTGTACCCTCCTTGTACAGTATTTACTGCTGATAAAAACATCATAGTTTATTAAAAGTTTTCATGTAGATCAGCAATGCTCAATAGAAATGTAATGTGAGCCACGTGCGATTTTTACACTTTTTTTTTAATGTGAAGAGGTGAAATCAATGAAACAATATACTTAAATTGAGGGAAGGGGGTTGGTGTAGGGGTGGAAAGGAAAAAAAAAACTGTACTTAATTTAACCCACTTTGTCCAAAATATTATTTAACATGTAGTCAACAAAAAGTTATTAATGAGCTGTTTTACATTCTTTATTGTATTAAATTTTCAAAATCCACTGTGTACTTTAGTATCACTTAGATCTCTCAATTCAGATGCTGAATTTTCATGAGAAATGTTTGATCTGCATTTATATTTCAGAAAAATATTACAGCTAAAACAACTAGATTGATAATTTCAGCTATTCCAGTCATTCTTAAAAAGTTTTCTGAAAACTAAATCAAGCAGGTTTTCAATTTCAATTTAAATGAATTAAACCTGAAGGCAACTAAAAAATCAAGTTCCTCTGTGGCACTACCACTATGCCAAGTGCTCAGTGGTCCCATGAGGCCAGTGGCTGCCGTACCGGTGGCACAGCTCTGAATGGTATGATTGTATGTTCCTAGGAAAAAAACGAGCATGGCAGGGCAGGCATCGCAAACCACGCTGCACGTATGAAAAATACACACGACTCGTCTGAAGCTGTAGGGACCAGTGAGTGGTGGAATCAGAATTCAGTCCCAAGAATTCCAAAGCCCAGTGATCTTTCCCTACACCTCGCTGAATTCAAAATGAGCATGAAGAGACCTCACTGACTGCCCAGTGATTAAGACGACGCACTTCCACTGCAGGGGGAGCAGGGCTGATCCTTGGTCAGAGAACTAAGATCTCATTTGCCCACTGGCCAAAAACCAAAACTTCAGACAGAAGCAATATTGCAACAAATTCAATAAAGACTTTAAAAATGGTCCACATCAAAAACATCTTTCTAAAAAGTTAGCAGGAAAAACCTTACTCTATTCACAGCATTGCGTTAGGCCACTCTGTGAAAGTAAGTCGCTCAGTCGTGTCTGCCTCTTTGCGACCCCACGGACTGCAGCCTTCCAGGCCCTTCTGTCCATAGAATTCTCCAGGCAAGAATACTGAGTGGGTAGCCGTTCCCTTTTCCAAGGGGTCTTCCCAACCCAGGGATTAAACCCAGGTCTCCCACACTGCAGGCGGACTCTTTACCATCTGAGCCACCAGGGAAGCCAGGCCATAGAGAATCTTAAATGTCAGATTATCGTGCTTGAACTTGAGCCAGCCCAGAGGTAGCACACAGGTGGTTTAAGATATGAATTGACCCACACGTGTATTCTTTTGGTTAGGTCCAATTTTTCTTCTAAAAATATGACTTTGAATACTTCTCAACGAGACTTCCAGTTTCCAGCTTCCCACAGGCCCCCCCACCGCTATTACTTAGAACCACACAGCCTCACTCACCATCTGTGCTTTCCCCACCCCTGAGGTATTTGCATTTGGCAACCCAGGGAGGTGCCCTGAAGGGTTTGCAAGCAAAGGGGGAGAATGAGAGGCCAAGGCTGCTTTCAAACGACTCATCTGCTCTCTGCATAGGCTAAATTTGTTCCAGTAAAGACTAGAATCAAGGAGACTAGTTTAACTCCAGAACCGGTCTTTTTTAAAGCTCTTTTTGCTTCTTTCAGGTTTATTTCCTTTGAGTGTTCATTAAAATACATTGTTGATCCAAAAAGTTTCTTCCAGAATATCTTAAATTTTCAGTCTATGGCTCAAAGGCAGTTTCCAGGGAAATGACAGAACTACTCTCATTTACAGACACACAGGCACATACATACAGACACCACACACACACACACACACACACACACACACACACCATACACACATACCACACATACTTACCACATACTCACATAGACACACCACTCACATATATCTACATACATGCATATACCACACATACAAAGGCACATACATGCCACACACACACACACATATACCACACACACACATATACCATGCACACACATATATACCACACACATACATATACATACCACACATACATACACATGCACCACACACACACACACCACACACACGTACACACTCACCATACACACACACACATATGCAGAGTTGGTCTCTACCTGAAGGGCATCTGAATGACTCCCACTGAAGAATTCTGAGTGGAAGATAAAGGTAGNTACATACACATGCACCACACACACACACCACACACACGTACACACTCACCATACACACACACACATATGCAGAGTTGGTCTCTACCTGAAGGGCATCTGAATGACTCCCACTGAAGAATTCTGAGTGGAAGATAAAGGTAGATTTCAAACATATAACAGTACCTTCTGTCCCTACTCATATACTAGGAGGTGCTGGATAAAAGCTATGACCCTATCTATGTCCTTTTCTCCTGAAATATAAATTTATGAATATTTCATCTTTGCTACACCATAGGCTCCCAGAGGGTGTTACATCTTGGTAGGTTTCTGAGTCTTCTTATGAAAGAAACCAAGGGAATGTTCACTTGGACATTACTGTTGAAGAAGGGGAAATGGCCCAATTTTGAGTGCATCAGGTTTTAGAGACCCTTTGCAGGTACAAAATCAAAGGANAGGCTCCCAGAGGGGATAACATCTTGGTAGGTTTCTGAGTCTTCTTATGAAAGAAACCAAGGGAATGTTCACTTGGACATTACCATTGAGGAAGGGGAAATGGCCCAATTTTGAGTGCATCAGGTTTTAGAGACCCTTTGCAGGTACAAAATCAAAGGACCAAAAGTAGTGATTATCCTACCAGTATGAGTTTACTAATTAATATAGTTTTGTCATGTTATATTTATCAAAATTTGAGAAAAGGTAAGAATTTGTCTAAAGCAATACATTGGAAAAGTCTAGCTATATTTTTTGTAATTAAATTCAAAATAAATTTTATGTATCTGAAAAACCATACTCTTACTTGATTCTACATGTTTTCATCATGTTGAGTAACAGACTCTAAAGCAGAGATTCTGAAACTTGAATGTGTTGTGGAGTAGGGTTGGGAATACTGGCTAACATGCAGATTTGTGGGACTCCCACCAAAACATAATGTGGTAGGTTTAGGGCGCCTCAAGTCCTACAGTGACTCTGATGTGGGAGGTACAGCACCTAGAGACTGCACTTGTTGAAATAAGGCTGGAGCAATTAGCTATAAGTCATGGACCTTTCACCTGGGGCAGAGATCATTAGCCTTGATGATTACTTCCCATTATGATGCAATCAGTTGGTTGCCCTGATGACTCCAAGCAACGGCCTCCCTGTATCTACATTCTCTCCAAGAGACGCTACAGCTCCTCCCATCAAGAGGAAGTCTACTTTCTTACCTTTTGGGTCTAGACTGGCCTTGTGGCTTGCTGGTCAACTTGCAATGGAAATATCAATGTGCTTGAAAAGTGTCTTGAAAAGACACTCACACTTCTCTCTCAGAACCTTATCACCACCATGTGAACAGCTCCAGACAAGTCTGCTGGACGATGAGAGCCTTCACGAAGGAGATACCACCTGTCCCATTCAAGGTGACCTCAGACCAGCCCATAGTCAACCTAGAAATGCAGAGCTGCCTACCTGGCCCGCTGTTGGCAGCAGATAGGAGGTGAGCCTTACCAAGAGCACAAGAGCTGTCCATCTAACCCAGGAGCCATAATTGTACTCTTTTAGGACAGAGTTTGGAGTAGCTTGTTATGCAACAATAGCTAACCGATGCATAGACAAGTCATCATCTGCCCTCTGTTAAGGAAAATCTGAAGGAGACTGAATCCTGCAACAGGAAGGAAACGTATCTCTTATTTGACCTCAGTTCAGTTCAGTCACTCAGTCGTGTCTGACTCTTTGCAACCCCATGAATCACAGCACACCAGGCCNAGTTACTTGCTTAAAACAATAAGCATGTGTTACCATCCATAACTGTCTGGGTCTGCCGGGTTCTTCTTCCGGTCTTGGCAGGACTCACGTGTGCGGTCAGTGTCAGGCTGGGTAGAGAGGGAACTCTTGATGTTAGCTAAGCTTTCTCACATATTGTGAAAGTCACTGAATACAGACTGAGTTGGATGGTCTCCACTGTGACAACTGGGCTCTCCAGGTCATTTCTCCCCACCCAGCAGCCTAGCCAAGGCTTGTCTGGTCATGACAGGCATCCAAGAAAAAAGATAAGCACATAAAGCGTCTTCAGGCCTGACCTAGAAGTGGCAAGACAGTACTTCTGTTGATTCTACTTGCCAAAGCAAGTCACAAGTCCAGCTCAGATTCAAGATGGGAGGAAGTCAAGTTACACTGTGAAAGTGGGGTTGCATCCAGGCCATAATCTGAGAAGAAAAGATACAAGCAACTAGGCATCTTCTGCTACCCTTTATTCATGCTCACTTTATTCTACTATAAGCCAGGAGGTTACATTATTCCACTCACCAGTTTACAGATGAGGAAACTTGGCTTCTACTTGGTTAATAATTCACCTAAGATCATATATAACTGAGTATAATCAGTATCTGAAATTCATTCTAAGACAAAGCCCATGGAACTTTACTTTTTGATAGAAATCATTGGCACTATTGGTGAAAAGCCTGCCTCCCAAAGCAGGAGACATAAGAGATGCAGGTTTGATCCCTGGGTCAGAAAGATCCCCTGGAGAAGGGCATGGCAACACACTCCAGTATTCTTGCCTGGATAATCCCATGGACAGAGGAGCCTGGTGGGTACCAGTCCAAGAGGTCACAAAGAATTGGACACAACTTAGCACATTATATTGAAAGAGAGTGAAAATCAACAGTAAAGGAGAAAGAACATTTTGCTGACGTTAAAGAGTTAAATTCAAGTACCAGTTATGTTTGTTTCTTTATCTCTAATACATTCAGCTGTTTTGTAGAGGCTAATATATGGAGAAGGCAATGGCACCCCACTCCAGTACTCTTGCCTGGAAAATCCCATGGACAGAGGAGCCTGGTAGGCTGCAGTCCATGGGGTCGCAAAGAGTTGGACATGACTGAGTGACTTCACTTTCACTTTTCACTTTCATGCCTTGGAGAAGGAAATAGCAACCCATTCCAGTATTCTTGTCTAGAGAATCCCAGGGATGGGGGAGCCTGGTAGGCTGCCGTCTATGGGGTCTCACTGAGTCGGACACGACTGAAGTGACTTAGCAGCAGCAGCAGCAGCGGCGGTGGCTAATATAACAACCAAAATATCTACACACATAAAAGTATTTTGAAAACTACAAAATCCCATACAAACAGAATTTATTATTATTCTAACATCTTTATGGAATCTGGAATAAGTCTGCATAGAAGGAGATGAGCAATAGCCTCCTAGGAAAAAGATGCATTTATTATCTAAAATATGGCATGCCAAAAATACTTCCAAAAAATTGGCCAAATATCTTAGTATCTTATGCTTATAAAAAATTTAATTAAGTAAAAATTCCTGGCTGTTAATAAATTATTGTTAAAATTTTTAAGGCACAATAATGCTATTGCAGTTGAAGCTTTGCTAAAGAGCTCCTATTTTTAGTGTATAGTAGTCATGGGTGAAATTAAACAAGGTCAGAGTTTTCCAGAAACATTAGAAAGTGTAAGTGAAAGATTAGCTACAATTAACTACTGAAGCTGTGTAATGAGTACTTTTATGTCTGTTTGAAATATTAAGATATTTATATGAAAAAAAAGTTTTTCTATTTATTTAAAACCTTCCAAATAGGAGTAGCTGCCCTTCTTCTAAAATGAAAGCTCTTTGCATCTGATATTTCAGAAATATTCCCAGAGCCATAGGCATGACCTATAAGGCCTGGATATTGTTTCTTTCCACATGAAAACGAATTGCGAAAACAAAACCCCAATATCATCTTTTCTCAACAGCCAGAGCAGGAGTGTCCTAAGCTGCTTCTCAAACTTAATTCCTAACTTTCATTCTAACATCAAGTTTCAACCTTACACATTAACCACGGCAATCTTACCCCACCCTTGCTATCTGTTCCTAGCAATCATCCATTTACCCTTGTCTGAGCCACCCTCTCACGGTCTGTTTTTCTGAGCAGCAGAGTATAGAGTAAGGCTTGTGTTGATTTTGTGCAGTCCACATTCCTGGAATGTTAGCGCTGAGCATAGAATTTGACCTGTAACACAGTGAGGAAAGAGTNCACCCTTGCTATCTGTTCCTAGCAATCATCCATTTACCCTTGTCTGAGCCACCCTCTCACGGTCTGTTTTTCTGAGCAGCAGAGTATAGAGTAAGGCTTGTGTTGATTTTGTGCAGTCCACATTCCTGGAATGTTAGCGCTGAGCATAGAATTTGACCTGTAACACAGTGAGGAAAGAGTTCAAATGCAAGCTCCAAAGATATCCATCCCACAGAATAAATGCCAATAAGCAATTTCCTTTTCCCAGCCTACCAAAGATTTTTAGCAGATAGCCCATAACAGACAGAAGCCATGCCAATATTTTATAACCCATAAAATTTCTTCAAGCAGTTGTACAGATTTCCAGCCATCCTTTGATCAGTCATTGTAACAGTGACTCTGGACTTTTGCCTAAAAATGATTCCTAGATCTCGATATATATACAATGGAAACGATCTGGCCTTCAGAAGGTCTCTCATTAAAGCGCTAATCTGTTCCACCACATTCTTCTGAGACGCAGCAATCAGCATCCAAGCCGGCCTCTGTGGCCAGCCCTAATAAGACTGAGAGAAACAGCTTAAGTAATTGGATTGCTCTATGGGATTGAATGTCTGACAACAAAAGATAGCCATCTCTATGCGACCACCCCATCTTTGTTCCCACAATGAATTCATTTAGCAAGGCACTCAGAGGTTCCTGGACCCGGGGAGGAATGACAGACTAGGAACACAAAGGCTGGGCCAGCTGATGAGCCCAGAGACAGAGACTGTGCGATTCCCAAAAGTGCATTACAGGGAACACAGGCAGCACACAAAGAGTGCTGGGACATTATCATAATCACATTACCGCACCGGGCCCCGGTTCCCATTACTGCACCGAGGCTGGTGTCGCTGCTTCTCATTCTGACCGTGGACTTCACACTCGTTTGCCACCTGCAGTCTCCTGGGCATGACTTCCTGGCTGATACACTCTGAAGCCCAGCTTGTTTCTGGGTCCTGAATGGCTTTTTTTCATAAATTTATACATAACTTTTATCCACAGAGACTGACAATATAGAAGTGTTCAAGTAGTCAGGGAAGAAGATGCTGGTGCTAAAATGATCTCCTATTTGTCTCCAAATCTGTGACTTGGGAGAGCATTCCATCACAATATAACTGCAAAGTCAAAATCCTACTCTTGTGTATAACTTCAGATAGGTCTAAACAGGGTTACTATCAACTAAAATGTTGATTTGTAAGTTAGGTAGGTCTAAAGAAAGTTAATACAAATCAGAATACTGACATCTAAAGCTGGTTCTGGGGACTTGCCTGGTGGTCCAGTGGTGAAGACTCAGTGTTTCCAGGGCAGTGGGCACTTGTTCCATCTCTGGTCAAGGAAGTAAGATCCCACATGCCATACAGTGAGGTCAAAAATATTAAAGCTGGTTCCACAGTGAAAGGCAGTGAGTAGGTCCACATAGTCTGAAGCAACATTCCCACTTCATATTTTGCTAGAAGCTTTGACATATTTATTTCTTGACCACTGGGTATTTCATTTCCTCAGCACTGTGACATAAATTATTTTCACTTTTAATTTCTCTGGGACAGTTTGGGGCTGTCTGGAAAGAATACCACTCATCATCTCACTTTATAATAAACAGAGACATTGGTACTATAACCATGACCAAAACTGTAATAATACAGCAGCAATAATAATAGTAGACATGGCATTATTAAACAATAATTACTCTAGACACTCCAACTTAGACGATTCTAAATATTTCTAAATGAAGCTCTGGTTTAGCCAGACAATGTTCTATAAGGGGCTCCGGGATCATTCCTGGTACATTAAAATGGAAAGAAACAGCAAAGCCAGGACACCTTTGCTTTTTCAAACAGTGGCACCAAAGAAGTCCACATACAAATGTCTTGACATCTAGTCCAATACTCCAGGTCTTTAAAAGGCATCTTTCAGCCAAGATTCCTTGCCCAACTTGGCGAAGAGATAGAACCAGCTTCACAGGCCAAATTGTGACTTTGGATCATAACTAAAAGTACACAATCATATGTTGTCCAAAGTTGGCAGGATATTCCCTTCTCCACTTATCTCACTGCCAAACGGAGGACATCATCTCAAGTGCTAGTGATATAGCCATGAAAAAGATACTTCTAATCATGGGAATAGAACGTATTTTTCATTTTGACATAAATAATGAGCAAAACCATAGAAGGACTTTTATTCAACCCTTCTAAGCAGAGGCTTCTGGGAGCTTTGCTGATTTCTTGGTGGAGAACTTTTCAGAGGAAAGGGCATTTCTAAGTTCCCAATCCAAGAGGTCAGTCTTCCAGTGGGAAGCCACAGTCTCTTCATCAACATAGCCTACAACCATGCACCATACTTGTGACCATCACATCTGGCAAAACCAAAGTTACTGTGATAAAATAAGTTTCAAATTCAACAAAATATTCCAAATTTCTGCTTAAAATGCCTTCATTTCTCTTTATTTTTTTAAAAGGGACTAAAGCACCAAGAAGCAACAGTTAGGACTGGACATGGAACAATAGACTGGTTCCAAATTGGGAAAGGAGTATGTCAAGGCTGTATATTGTCACCCNACAGGGAAGCCTGGCGTGCCACAGTCCATGGGGTCACAGAGTGGGACATGATTGAGCAATTGAACTGAACTGAGAGCACCATCAATCTACGCATAAGAAGATCAAGGACAATAATATTTGACACATCTTTAAGAATGACTGTTGTGTAAGACAGGAGAGTGGGTCTGCTCCTAACCCTACACCAGTCCATCTCCCTTCCCCATCTATGCCTAAAGCTCCTCCATTTCCACCATTCATTTCTCAATTATATGCCCTGCCTGAATTGAACACTGTTTTGCTTTTTTCAATACTGTGTATTTCTTGCCCCTTTCCTTGGATCATAAAACCCTCCGGCAGGATGGAGGGGTACATAATCAACCAATTTTTCTCAGTGCCCAGCACAAAATGGCATTTCCTAGCATGTCACTGACCATTAGGATGGAGGTTAAAACACTAGAGAGACAGAATTAGCCACACTGCTGTACAATATAAATATGCATTCATGGCTTACCTTTGAGGTCATTACCAAATTACCAAGAACAGAAAAAAACGATAGGCATTGAGTTCCAGTGTTTTCAGTCTTTCTAATTCACCAAAGGTATGACGAGGACACAGCCACAATTTTATATAAAGCTTGAAGCTGACAGCTAGTCACAGGGTTACAGGAAATGTGTGTCTACGCAGACTGGACCTCTGTCTTGGACCAGTAAGTACCCACTGCCTCTGTGACTAAGTGTGAAATCACCCCTTTCCCGAGACCACACCCTGCTCCCTTCCCACCTTCTCTGGGTGTCACAAGCGGGCAGGACACAGTTGAAGACAGGCAGACATGGGTCTCCCTTTCTCAGCCACTTTACTTTTCCCTTCTTTCCAGTCACCATCCTCAGCTTTGCCACCAGTCCTTGCTTTCCCCTCACGCCTATAAAAACTATTATTTATTTTCCTTTAAAAACAGATATAAGAATTTGTCCTCAGGGTCATGCATAGAAGTTTACACCCAACTTGAAAGGCTTTTAGGCAGCTTGGAAAGCTGAACTTGTCACCTTAACAATGAGTTAAGGTGACAATGGGCATCTTATATCACTCAGTGGTCTACACAATGTTTGATCCTTTGAGCATTTCTAAAGGCTGAAAAGACAGAGGTCAAGGTGATAGTCAGTTGGGTTCCTAGTGAGAGCTCTCTTTCTGGGTTGCAGAGGGTTGCTTTCTTACCATGTCCTGCATGGCAACAGAAGACAAGACCAGTTCTTCTTTGAAAAGGGTCTAGAAATGTCTAATCAAAGGGCTTTTCCCTGTCCCCTTGGAGCTTCTCCTAGGCCCTGGGAGGGAGGCCTAACAAGAACTCGGGCTGATTTCTCCCCTTTATCCTTTTGTCTAGGGCAGTCCAGGCTGATTGTCACCTGTAGGTCACCTGCCTCCTAGGCTCTTATCTGATATTCTAGGACTTTCTCATGTAGAACAACATAGGTACTACACATTGGTAACCTGAAATATGTAGGGAACATTGGACTTGCAGAGGCTTTTTCTTTATACTCTACACTGTTTTGTTTTGTTTTTTGTTT
>SJYA01001920.1:654648-705889 GCA_006410615.1 Neotragus moschatus | reverse complement strand
TTTTGTTTTTTGTTTGTTTTTTTTTTTTTTTTTTTTTGGTCACTCTGTAGCATGTAGGATTTTCCTGATTTTCCCAACCCGGAATCAAACCCAGGTCCTTCCAGTGGAAGCTTGGAATCTTAACCAGGGAAGTTCCTACATTCTACATATTGTTGTTTTTTTAAATAAATTAATCACCAACATTTTACAATCAAGAGATTTTACACACCAATTGAGAAGCCTCACTGCTCCTTAGAGACTGGGAGGTCAGGCTGTCCATGGTTTGCATTTCTACCTGGCACCATTTAGACACGGAGGCAATATTTCCTTTTAATACTCCCTATCACCCCTCACTGTTGTGCCCCCAATATTACTTGTATTCAGTGTGTACCTGCCAAGGCAGAAACTAGAGAACAGTTCACAAAACATGATTCCTCTTCTTTCTGAACACACAAGATTTTATCTCCCATCCTCCCTTGCAGCTAGGTGTGGTCTGGCCAATGGAATACAAGGGGTCACTTTACGGTGACTGCTATAAAATCTCTCACAGGTGAGAGCATGCTCACCCATGTTCTCTTCTCCTCCGCTTGATGCAATCAAGCCATGTGTTAAGAACAGAAAGATGTCAGGTTGGCAGATCCACCTGCAAGGAATGAAACTAGTTTTATCATGTTTGAGTGGTTATGCATTTTGAGTTCTTTTGTTACAGCAGCTAACATGACCTCAGCACACCTGCCTTTGAACTTCCTAGGAATTCTGTGACATGATTTAATGTCTCACCTTACATTGATTCAGCCATTACTAATCTCTCTGAAAGGCACCATTCCTTATAGAAATCTACCCATCATGAACTTCAAAAGATATGCTCCCTTCCTGGAACTCCTTAGTAATTAGCTTTTTCTAACAACATTAATTCATTGGAGGAGGAAATGGCAACCCACTCCAGTGTTCTTGCCTGGAGAATCCTAGGGATGGGAGAGCCTGGTGGGCTGCCGTCTATGGGGTCGCACAGAGTCAGACACGACTGAAGTGACTTAGCAGCAGCAGCAGCAGCAACAACATTAATTTGTGCAGCTATGTTTGTGTCTGAATTTGCCTGGTCCTTAAATCTTCATCTTATTCCCTAGTAATTCTGACTCTGATCTCTATGACCTTCTTTTTGGGATAGTAAGGGATTCTTAAAAACAACAGAATTAAAATAAATATAATCACAGTCCTTGGAATCTGAAAAAATCCACTGAGGCAGTTTAGTCCATCAGTAAAAAATTTTTTCTAAGGTAACCAAGGTTTAGAAAACAAAAATGACTTGCCTAAAAATGATACAGCCAGAAGACATTAGACAGAAGAATCAAACTCTCCTTTTTTCTTACTAACACGGTATACTTAACATTATCTTCCACCTCTGATTGCAACCCCAGTGTTATTTTGCCCTTCTCCACCCCGCACACACATCCAGCAATTTATGGAACATTTATTATCTGCCAAGTACTATCTGAGTCTTTTACTTGCATTAAAAAAATTTTAATCTCAGAATAAATATAAGAAGTTGTATTATCATTTCTATTTTTCAGATAGGAAAAAGCAATTGGTTAATGAAATTTTTAAAGATCACACAGCTAGGAGATGGAAGGTAGGGTCTAGCTCAAAAATCCACATTCCTAAAGCCATGTTATACTTGCATGTTGCAATCTTATCCTTCTCTCTAGAGGAGCATTTTTGTGTCAGTTACCTTTTCTTGGGAAACAAAACACACAAAACATAGTGGCTTAAAACAACCATCACTCCTTTAGCCCCTGATACCGCTGGGTGGCAAATTTGGGCTGGGCTCAGCAGCACAGTTCTTCTGCTGGTCTTGGCCAGGCTCACTCATGTATGAGGTCAGCTGTCAAGTTAGCTGATAGCTAGATGAGTCAGATGGCCTCACACTCATATCTGGGACCTTAGATGGGAGAGCCAGGATGACCAACATGGCAGAGCCTCCCTCCACAGGGCCCCTCCTCCTCTAGCAGGCCAGTCAAGGCTTGTTTCCATGGTGATAGTTACAGTCTCCAAGAGCCTGAGAGCATTAAGAAAGGCAAGTACCAAAGCACAAGTACTTTTTAGTCCTCTGCTTGTATCATATTTGCTACTATTCCACCTGCCAAAGCAAGTCACAAGCTAACTCCAATTTCAAAAATGATGAGCAGACCTTCAAAATTATACTGCAAGGGGCATGCAGAATGGAATGGAAAGAACTGATGGACATTTTTAATAATTCAAGTAATTGCATAGTTTTATTCTAGTATTTACTTCTATATTTCTACATAATACATGTGTATGGCTACCTCTGAAGTAAGCAGTTTCAAATATGACTTTCTTATTTATAATTATAATCATTAAGACCTTATCTTTTTTATTCCTCCACCCTTTTTTTTTTTCTTTTTTTTTGGTTGTACCAAGCAGCATGTAAGATTTTACTTCCCTAATCAGGGATCAAACCCATGCTCCCTGCAGCGAAAGCATGGAATCTTAAGCACTGGACAGCCAGAGACGTCCCTTTCCCTTTCTTTACCTCAGAAAGTTTGTACACCTTTCACTCAGATTCTTTAAATGTTAACAGTTAACAAAACTGATATAAAATGTATACATAAATATATCTATATATACACACACACATACACACACACACACACACACACACACACACACATATATATATATATATATTTGACCCTTAAAGGACATGTGATTGAACTCTGTGTGTTGTGGTAAACAATCTGTCTGCAATGCAGGAAGCTGGGGTTAGGAAGATACCCTGAAGAAGGGCATGGCAACCCATTACAGTATTCTTGCCTGGAAAATCCCATGGACAGAGGAGCCTGGTGGACTATAGTCCACAGGGTCACAAAAGAGTCGAACACACCTTAGTGACTAAACAACAATAACAACTCAGTTTTACATGATCCACAGTTAGTTGAATCTGCAGATTTGGAACCATGGATACAGAGGAACCAAAGATACAGAGGGCTGATTGCAAATTCTATGTGCATTTTTGACTGTGCCAAAGCTGAGTGCCCCAATTCCCATACTGTATTGTTCAAGAATCAGGATATATGAATATATATATGATATTCTTTGATTTCTACCATAGAGAATATGATAGAAGCATGTATATATTTTATAATGTGCTTATATTTTATAATGTGTTTTTTATAATATATATTATATATCTATATATAAAATAGTGATAGTATGTATTTCCTCTAAATTATTTGAAAATAAGTTAAAACAGACATGATGCCTCTTTACTCTTAAATATTGTGGTGTGTTTTTCCAAAATCAAGGCTTACATAATCAACCATACAATTATTAAAAATTAGGAAATTAACTTTACAATTCTATCACCTGATCAATCTCAAACTGTCCAATATGGCAGCCATTAGTGACATGTGACTATTTATACTTAAATTCAAGTTAATTAAGATGAAGCATTCAGTTCCTTGGTCACATGAGCCACATTTAAAAGGCTCAATAGCCATATATGCCTAAGGACCATTGTATTGAATTGTGCAGAGAACATTTCCATCATCACAGAAAGGCCAGTGTTGGACAGTGTTGGACAGTGTTGGCCAGTGTTGGACAGTGTTGACCTATAGCTTTCAAATACTGTTTAGGATATAATTACAGATTTATAAAATAGGTATGTTTACAAGACTGTAGTCACAACGTAGTGATTGTTACCTCCAATTTTTAGGTTTGGAGACAAAATTAGGAAAGTGAACTGGGCAGGAGTCCATGGATGTTTATTAGATCAATTCTGTAGGCAAGGACTGGAGTCCAAATTCTATCATTTGAAAGACTTTTTTCTTACCATGATATCACATTCCATTTTAGAGAATGTCCATGTCTTAGGCTGGGTGCTCAAGAAGCAGAACCTGAGACAAGGTCTCCTGTACTTAAATTGATCAAGCTCTTCTTTTACTCAGGAAGAACTCCAAGAGAAATAGGAGGATGGGGAAGTAGGACAGAAGAAATGAGTCCCGGGAAGTGACAATTTCAGATCCAGTCCCAGCCCCAGTCTGATTCTATGAGCTCCTGTGGCATGAAAGATGGCACCCGCTCTGTCCCACCTGGAAGCAACTGAGTGGGGCTTCCACACGCCCACACTGTCAGCCACCAGCTCCAGGCTGCGCCAGCAGACACAAGCTCCCAGGTACTTCTGGACCCGTTTGCAGGATGGGCAAAGCAGTGCCAGTAGCCCAAGGGTGGTCCTCTGAAGAAGGTCAGCAGTTCCTACTGGCATCAAAGCACACAGAGGCCGAGGCATGACACCATCAGCCAGTAGAGGGTCCAGGAACATGGGGAGCAGCCTGATGGAAACCATGAGAAAGTGTTCCATCTATTTTTATCAATAAAATGTGTTCGTGAAACATTTCCCCATGTGGCCTTTTGTGTAAATAAAACTTAAACCTGCTGCTGCTAAGTCGCTTCAGTCGTGTCCGACTCTGTGAAACCCCATAAACGGCAGCCCACCAGGCTCCCCCGTCCCTGGGATTCTCCAGGCAAGAACACTGGAGTGGGTTGCCATTTCCTTCTCCAATGCATGAAAGTGAAAAGTGAAAGTGAAGTCGCTCAGTCATGTCGGACTCCCAGCAAACACATGGACTGCAGCCTACCAGGCTCCTCCGTCCATTGGATTCTCCAGGCAAGAGTACTGGAGTGGGGTGCCATTGCCTTCTCCATTGCCATAGCTAATTTGTAAATAAATGCTCATATACTTACCCTGGCATCTTTCCATGAGACATTTGCTTGAACCTTTAATATCTGTTGAGGAATTATGGGTGTGGCATGTGGGGCCATCCTTGATAAGAAGAATAAAACCAAAGGGCAGGAACCGTGGAAAACAGACCCAGGGACAACCTAGTGCAAAACAGAGAGGAATCAATCCATCTTCCCCTGCCTGGCAATCCACCCAGACTAGCAAACTAGCTCAGTAAAGAGGGCATTGTTTTTTACCACACAACAGGGCCTCAAGATGGCATAATCCGGTGGGGCACTTTGAAGAAGTTGGGTAACCACTAGGAACAGACTCCATCTCCTCTTTCCTTTTTTCCTCCTTCCCTACCCCAGCTCTCCAGTCCACAGGCCATGATGGCTCCAGGAGTAGATCCAGGGATACGACTTTACATTCTCAGCCAGGGCAATGGCACCCCACTCCAGCACTCTTGCCTGGAAAATCCCATGGACGGAGGAGCCTGGTAGGCTGCAGTCCATGGGATTGCTAAGAGTCAGACACGACTGAGCGACTTCACTTTCACGCATTGGAGAAGGAAATGGCAGCCCACTCCAGTGTTCTTGCCTGGAGAATCCCAGGAACAGGGGAGCCTGGTGGGCTGCCGTCTATGGGGTCGCACAGAGCCAGACACGACTGAAGCGACTTAGCAGCAGCAGCAGCAGCAGCCAGGGCAGAATCCAATTGGCCCCATTCCCACGTCACGTGTCTTCCTCTGCTCCAATCCCCAGAGAGTGGGTCTGTCTCTGTAAAGATGGCCAGGGCTTATGATGAAAATAAACGGGATGGCAGACTGTTTTCTTTCCCAAACCGCCTGTACTCTTGAGACCCTTGACACTCTTCAGTTTGAGAAGTGGGGGCCTGCTTCCCTTCTCTTGAACCGAGGCTGGAGCTGCTCTGACCAATCAATAGAATATGGCGGCGGCGGTGCGATGGAAATTCCAAGGCTGCTAGGTCATATAAAAGGTGCCGTTTCTGCCTGGTGCTCACGACCCTCTCCATCTCTCTCTGGCTCCTTCTCTCCCTATTCACACTTGGGAACCTAGCCACCAGGCTGTGAGGAAACCCAGGTCCCATTGAAATGTCAGATGCTGACGCTCCCACCAACGGTCCCACCTATGGTCCCGCACANATTCTTGTGCTTCCCCTGTGGCTCAGCTGGTAAAGAATCTGCCTGCAGTGTGGGAGACCTGGGTTCGATCCCTGGGTTGGGAAGATCCCCTGGAGGAGGGAAAAGCTACCCATTCCAGTATTCTGGCCTGGAGAATTCCGTGGACTGTGTAGTCCATGGGGTTGTGAAGAGCCAGACACAACTGAGCGACTTTCACCAAACACCTAAGACATTTTCAACTGGGAGCATAAATGTGAATGCATATGCCAGAGTTCTTGGTGGCAAACAATAGAAACTGCCAAAAATGTATATAAGGTACCTAAGAAACTGACAAAAAATATGCAAATATTTCACAGACAACTGAAGGTCAGTAATAAATAAATTTAATACTCAAAGTATTATACCATGTTCATTGATGGAAAGCCAAAATCATAAAAATATTCATCAGCAAATTAAAATATAATTTTAATGTAATTTCAATAAAAATGTCTATATGGTTTTTTTATGAACCTTAAAAATCAGATTATAAAATCTACACAGAGGAGCAAAAGCCCAGTTACAGCCAGGTCTTTTAAAGAGAATGAGGATGAATGGAGGGAGAAACTCATTTCCCAAATATTCAATATTTGCATCAATAAGTACAGTGATGGTGATGAATATAGTATAGTATTGGCACAAAGATAAATATAAATAGGACAGAATAGAGACTCTTGAAACAGTCTCATTCATACATGAAAAGGTGACAGGTAACAGATGAAGAACCATAGGTTATTGAGCAAACAATGGGCTGTATTTATGTTGCAGGTGGGACAGCTCATTACACACAAAACTAGGTCCCTGCTCTACGCCACACACAGAAGTCTATTCGGGTGGTCTACAGGCTTAATGGGGACAATACAGGAGAATCTGTTATGATTTGAAGGTAAAGTTCTCAACAATATACCAAAAAAAAAAAACAACCCCACAAATCACAAAAATATAGACGAATAAATTCAACAACATTGAAAGTTAACATTTCTGTTTATTAAAAGACACCAAGGCTTCCCTGTCGGTTCAGTGGCAAAGAATCTGCCTGCCAACATAGGAGACACGAGTCCAATCTCTGGTCTGGGAAGATTCTACATGCCGTGGAACAACAAAGCCTGTGCACCACGGCTGCTAAGCCTGCGCTCTGGAGCCTCGGAACCGCAGCTGACTGAGCCCACCGCTGCAGATACGGACGCCTGTGCGCCCTTGAGCCTGTGCTGCCCAACAAGAGAAGCCACGACAAGGAACCCTCACACTCCAGCCAGAGAGCAGCCCCCTCGCTGCAACCAGAGAAAAGCCCACACGGCAACAAAAACCCAGCACAGCCCAAAACAAAACAAATAAATAGGATTATATATATATAGAAGACACCATTAAAAAAAATAAACTCAAGCCACATACTGGAAGAGGGTAAGTGCACTGCTTGTCATGCGTGGTAAAGAATCACTGTCTGGAAGAGGGACCTCACTCCCACAAACAGGCCAGAGAAAGACCCACAACTCAGAAGGGGAGAAAATGGGCAAAAGATGTGATTACTGAAGAGGAAATTCAGATGTCCAATCATCATCTAGAAAGGGAATCAGTTTCACAAGTAGTCAGGAAAGTGCAAATTGAAACAAAGTACATTTTTCCAGTCATCAAAATTTGGTTTAAAAAAATGAATAAGTATGATATCAGTGTTAGGGAAAGTATGAAACAATAGGACACAGAATTATTATTACACAGTGGCAGGGTTGGAACACAGGCAACCACCCTGGAGAGCAACTTGGCACCAGCCAATACGTTGGAAGATACTATAAACATGCAGGGACTCAAAATTCCACTCTGAGGAATAGACCTCAGGCAATGCTCCCAGGTGAAGCTAATACTGCTTCATTCCCCTTTTCCAAACGGAGGTAGGAAATGAGCTAGAAACTCAACTAAATATATGGTTAACACCCCAAGGTCCTTTAAAGAGGATTCAAACTCCACCAACCATTTATTCTGGGACTTTCCGGGTGGCGCTAGTGGTAAAGAACCCACCTACCAATGCAGGAGACATAAGAGACACAGTTTCACTCCCTAGGTCAGAAAGATCCCCTGGAGAAGGAAATAGCAACCCACTCCAGTATTCTTGCCCGGAGAATTCCATGGACAGAGGAGCCCGATGGGTTACAGTCCATGGAGTCACAAAGAGTTGGACATGACTGAAGTGACTTAGTACATATTAAGTAAGTGTTAATTGCTCAGTCATGCCCAACTCTTTAGACCCTATGGACTACAGCCCACCAGCTCCTCCGTCCACGGAATTCTCCAGGCAAGGATACTGGAGTGGGTTGCCACTGCCTTCTCCTGGGGATCTTCCTGACCCAGGGATCGAACTCAGATCTCCTGCACTGCAGGCAAATTCTTTACCAACTGAGCTATACGCACGGCACAAGCACTTATTCCAATGGTTCTCAAAAAGCAAATGCTTAACACTGACAGTTACTTTGACATTTAAATTGTGGGTGATAGCAACCAATAGAAGTCTGTGTCTTTGGTAGCCATTCAGCACCTCACTATCAGAACACAGATAGGATTTTAAAGGAGCTTAATTCCCAAAGATCAAGTGTCCTAAGACTGGTTGTGTAGCTTGCCACCTATGATCCAATTGAGACTTTGACCCAAATAAATTTTAACGCCAGGGAAAAGGATAGCCTCTGAATGAGGATGTCATCAGGTCGACAGTTTTAAATCTGCAACTCACCTGGGAAAACTTTTAACTAGAACCAGGTTTGCCAGAGTGAAAAGGCCCAATTTTTGACATGGAATGCTCAGAGACCGCTACGATTCGGGTTCCACCTTTACAACCAGAACGGATTCATTATTCTGTCCAGTTTATACCAAGAAAGAGGGAGACCAAGGCAAAGCAAAAGGTAGGCTCGCTCAGCAAGGTTTCCAACAAGGGGCCTATCTTTTGTCCGTTGCTTTTAGTGGCTTTCAATCTGACCTATCAAAGGTATACCCTCGGCTTCAAGAAAGGGGAAAGAAACTATAGCTTTGTATTCCCAATTCATGTATCTTTGCTTGCAATCTTGCATTCAATTTCAGTGTAATTTGAAGAGGCCTATTCTTTTACAAAAAGGTCCCTCTTCCCACCAGGCTTGTTTGTTATTTTATGTGTTTCTGCCTCACTTGTAGACTCTGCTTTGATCTGCATTCCTCCTGGATGTGGGGTTTCCTTTTCAGCTACCAAAAGGAAAGCTGGTTTGTTTGAAAATCTGTTTATTTGGATTTTTTTTTCTGCTAGCCTAAAGTCCCTATCTTTATCAGGATGCGCAGAGCTCCATGTCTGCCCAGCTCAAACATCACTCATTCTCCCTAAGGAAAAAGCAACTTGGAAATCATACAGCTTGCCCGGTTGTCTCTGGAATATTCTGGGAAAGAATATTCAGGGTTTAGAGGTTTCAGTTTAGAGCTTAAGAGAAGTGATTCTTGACCAGATATATTTAATCAGTAGTGGATCTTTCAGGTTTAGATTGAGGGGGGGGAAACGTTTCCTCTCTCATTATTGCTCAACTAGGAATTTTCTCAGCAAGCCCCGGTAAAAACCTACACCATCCTCAGAGCAAGAAAATCCAGGGCAGGGTGGCATTGCTCTCCTGATGTAGGCCAGCATGGCCATGTGGACCCAGGAAAAGAGAAAGTCAAAGTCACAGAAAAGTGATGATATCTCTGTGTCACGGTCTCCAGAATAATTTCCTTTCAAAAGAAAAGTCAACACCTAACTCTTGTATGGCTACTAGGCTGCAGCTCACACCCAGGCTCTGATTAGTGAACACTGGCTACACGAAACATCTTGGTCACCTTAGACCCCCTCGGGAAAAAGAAGCCACAGTCACAGGATCAGGGATGCCTTCCATGGCGTGGAAGGATGTGGCACTCCTACAGCATCATCAGTGAAGGCATCTAGAGGTACCATGTGGTATCAGATCTTTGCCTTTGATGTGTGTGTCCGCGGGATGGCGGAGGGGGACCACTTGTTGGGGGCAGGACATGGGTTCCTTCAACCAATCCCATGGTTTACTGCTTATGACCTATAAATGAGATTGGCTCTCGACCAACATTGTTTCCTAGGGACAGTTCTTCGGAAGATGAAGCAGTCTATAGACAAAACACAGGGAGGAAATAAGGGGCTGTCTGAACAGGGAAGACAAGAAACAGTCTCCCACATCCTCCAAATACCTCTTTGATGGGGAAACAGGATGTGTTCCCCAAAGAGCTTAGGAGACAGTCACCTCGCTGGATGGCAGCAGCCGGGACCCTCTCTTTGGAAGGTTAGCCAGCAGGATTCAATCTGAGAATCCAAACAAACTTAGGAAAACAATAGGCAGGACCAGGAAGGAATGGGAATTATTTGTCTGTTTTTAATAGAATCCTGACTTCAAATTACAGCTTTGCTCTAGGAAAAAAAAAAAAATCAGTTTTCTTTAAAGTTACACATGAACAGTTTCTGGCTTCAAAAGACAGAGATCAAAATAAACTCCAGTTGTTGCCTAAGAATCACCTCCTTTCGTGGAGACACTGGGCCTAACTCCATTTAGGGCCACCTTGGGATGGGTGGTGAGTCTACAAAATAAGAATGGTTAAGTAAAATGACTCCACATAGAGACTGCTCAGCTATTCAGGCAGTGACAAACCCCAAATAGGAATTAAGAGGACTTGTTTACACCAAACTCTGGACTGTTCTGATTTCTTAGTTCTGCCATCACAGGGGAACCTTTGAGGCTCCAAGAGACAGCAGAAACTTACACCCTCCTTGAGTTACCGAAGCTCAGAAGTCCACGTGTTTGAAAAAACCAAGACTGTCAATCCAGATGTCTTTGTTTTAACAGAACATTGAGATTAGACTTTGCTCCTTCAAAAAAGAGATTCCGTTCACATTTTAAGTGTTATTTGTGAGGTCCAGAAAGAAAGTGGGGTGGGGTCAAACTGAATGGAGGATTTCATTCTGGCAGATCCAGAAGAAACAAAAGGATCCCCTGTGGAAAATTTGGTTTTGAGATTCAAACTGCAAAGGAAACTCAGTAGAGTGGACAAAATTGTCTAGACATTCAATAAAAGGAGAAGACTGCCTTCTTCTCAGCATCCCCCAGGTGTAAAAAAAAAAAAAAAAGTATATTATAACAAAGCATCACTGGCATACAAAATGTCTCATCCTCATCTTATCCTTCATGTCTCGTGTGCCAGAACAGGACCCAGTAGGAAATGGTGGCTCTTCTTGGAAGAACTTGACATCACACATTCTGGTTTATGAAAATCCTCTAAAAGGGTCAACATTTGAGACCTATTAATAAGCTTGCCTCGAGAAGCCCTACATGAGGCCAGAATCCCAACCCACACCTCCTGGAGAACTGACTAATATCCACTTGCCCCCTCCACCCCCACCCCAGCCGGTAAGCAAAGGCACATACTCAAAACTCCCAGAGGGGCTGGAGTAGGCTGTGTAAAGTGTGGACCCTGACCCAGCAGGAGCATCTAGAAGCTTGTTAAAAAGCAGCTTCTCAGGCCCCACCCCTGCTGTGTTACATCTGCATTGCTGTGCGTGAGAGGAACGAATGTTTAACAATTTTATTTATGTATTGGCTGCACTGAGTCTTAGTTGCAATGAGCAGGATCTAGTTCCCAGACCAGAGATGGAACCCAGGTCCCTGGAAGCACAAAGTCTTAACCACTGGGCAACCAGGGAAGTCCCTATTTAACACTTGTTGAAAGCAATTCTGTACTTTTGACTGTGAGAAGCACCCCACTTGGGAGATCTTAGGGAGCTCTTTGGCAGCTGACAGGTCAGCCCTGCAGGACTTTATAAACGCAAAAAGGGCTGAGCAGGGGCCAGGGAGCAGACCCTCCCAGAGGGGACTGGGAGCATCCACCCCCCTGCATGAAAAGGAGCTTCAGAGTCAGCCACAGCTCCTTAGGATGAGGAACTTCACCCACTCAGCAGCGTGTGTGAAGTGGCTGCAGCCGTGTGCATCCAACAGGGAGGTGCTCAATTCGATCTCTAGTGAACTCGGAACCCTTCCTGCCAGCCTTCTCATTTCTGGTGGCCACATAAAAGAAGTGCAGGTTCAAGGCCAGAAACCTCGACAAGCCCTCTCACGTGAGAGTGGACTCTTCATTGTCCTCAAGTTGGGCCTCTCTTGACACACACACACTCACAGATTCATACACACACACAGTCTCACACACAAACTCACACATACACTCTCACATACACTCATACACAAACTGTCACACACACACACTCATACACACTCATTCATACATTCACACACACACACTCACATAGTCACACACACTCTCTCTCACACACGCTCTCACACTCACACACACTCACATACACAGACACACACACCCACACTCAGTCACACACTCACACACACATACACATACTCTCACACACAGTCACATACATACTCACACACACATTCACAGTCACACACACTCATACACACACACATACACACACTTTCACACATACACTCACACACAGTCACACACACACACTCATGCATATACTCGCACACACACACACACACACACACACTCACACATGCCTCCCAATGACCGTCGCACACCCAGTGTCCCCCCCGCCTCCTCCCCGGGTGCGCTCACCCGGGCCCAGGTCGCGCCCCCTGTCACTGACAGGCCGAGTCCCCCACCCACTCTGCTGTGCGCCTGTAGAGTCAAGCTCTGTCCACAGGCCGGTGTTACTGACCCTCTAGACGCTCCACTTTCAACTCAAACCAACCCGACAAGTTCTTGGTGGCAGAATTACTTCATCACCCCAGCCTCTAGCCCTGCTTACATTCTAGCGTCTTCTCTGAAAGCGCGACCAGCACAGACCTCCTCCGAGAGAAGCTGCTCAGAGCTCAAAGGCACTCGTCAAGGTGTCTTTCCTTTTTAGAAAAGTGTGTAGTCACACATTTATTTTCGTTTCCCTTTGACGGCACTGGGTCCTCCTTGCTGCACCGGCTTCCCCTGTGGCCGGAGCGGGTCCCTCCTCCCCGCCGGGTGAGGGCTGCCCGCCGGGCTTCTGTTGCAGAGCGCAGGCCCGGCCGGGCTTCCGCAGCTGCAGCTCGGGGGCTCCAGAGGTGAGTGCGCTGAGGCAGGTGGGAGCTTCCTGGAGCAGGGGTCCAACACCGTGTCCTCTGCATTGTCAGGCAGATTCTTAACCCCTGGACCACCAGGGAAGCCCCAGGCTGTCTCTCTCGAAGAGCTCCATCAGTCTTAGCTTCTGGAGTTTTCAATATTTTTGAGTTCCCATTCTGTTCAGTCAGAAAACCTTCACCCATGTCTCATCCCCTCCTACCCCTGGACTTTGGTCTCCACCCCACACCCTGTGCATGATGGTAACTGTAAATGAAGCTAAAACACATGAAGGTTCCCACATGCCAAGCATCGAGCTAACTATTTTACGGAACTATTTCAGTTCCCCAACCACCCTATGAGGAAAGTACTATTATTTCCATTCTACAGATAGGAAAACTGAGGCTTAGAGGGGTTCACTTGCCCAAATGACAGCACTAATCAAACCACAGCTGGGGTTCTAACCCAAGTCTTATCTTTTATTCCTCATGCTTTATTACCTCCAGAGGCATGAGAAAACACGTATGAAAATAATCTGAACTTTGATCACAAAGCAAGCATGATCCAGAAGAAATACACTGTACTCAGGGCTCTTCCACGCTTTCCTATTTCTCTGGCACTCAGTCCCATTCCCCAGTTGACAAATGCTAATGTGGCGTTTTCCCAGCTTCTCTCTCATGACCACTGCAGATCCCAGTTGTTACGTATCCTACAGCTTCCTCTCACCTAACTTCCCTGGCCCATAGCACCATGAGACACACACCTACTGGGCCCTCCAGGGGAGAGAAGGCTCTGGTTATGTCATGCATTTATCTGCCCACTTGGGACATAGTTTGTCCAGAGGCATGTTTCAACCATGGCTACACACTGGAAGATTTAAAGAGTCTCAGTGCCTAGCCTGCAACCCTGACCCATTAAACTAAGGTCTCTGGGGGTGGCACCCAGGTCTCTATACTCTTCAAATTTCCCCAGGTAATCCCAACAGGTAACAGAGATGGAGAACACTGATCACAGGTTTCATCTGCCTGCTGCTATCCTCATATTTCAAGGACCGTAGGATGACAAACTCTCCAGGATGGCCCTTTCATCTGTGTTTCTCCAGCATGCTTCCTGGGCCATCTCTCACATAGTGGAAGGCAAATAAATGTCGTCTGCTAGGAGACCGGGATTTTCATGGGGGCCTTATAATAGTTTTCCTTGTAGGGAATTCACCCTAAATTAGGCACTTGGGACCACTTATTCTCCAAATCCTACTTGGGTCTCAAGAAAGAAAGAATGTATTCTTTGAAATTATGCATACAATTTCCTATGTTCTTTTGCTTTCTCTCTAACTGTATAACCCATGGAACTCATAAGAAGTCTTCTCTCAGCCTGGAAAGAACAGAGAAGGTCTGGGGGCCTGTTGGTACTGGTAAGTATCAATGAGTTCTAGAAGAAAAAGGAGTAGGTCTGATGATCATTCTGGATCTATCAGTATCTTAGGATCAATGTCTTAAAATTAAAGAACTTGGTTCTAAGACCTCACACTTTTTGGTCCCAGGGGAAAGACCCAAGCCTCATGGCTGTGATTGGCAATAGGGTAAAAATGGTCTGAAGAGTCTTCTTTCACCATGTCTGGTATGAAATGTAAAAAATCTGGTAGATTCTTAACATGAATGAGCCATAGTGAAAGGCTACTCAAATCCCCTCACACCACCTACTTTGCTTCTGCAGTTTTGCTGTCTTCTAAGGTGAGTGCACAGTAAAGGAAAGTCCAGATGGGACTTTTCCTTGAAGACTTGACTTGAGCTCCTCTTAGTCAGGGGCTATGACTCTTCCACACTAGGGAAGAGTCAGCCTCCTGGCTAGGATGTCAGATCATGTGATGGCACCTTTCATCTCCCTTCCAGCATATGAATTAAGCCCAGGTTTACCTCGGGCGACCGCACCTCAGTGAAAGAGCAGAGAGGATTTTCAACAGGATTAAATGATATGAATAGTTTTCAGGTTTCCACTGGGGGCCAGCTCTGGGGGGCGGGGGTGCTGCGGCAGCTGCTCCAAAGAGAGAATAAAGGATTTGCTGGAGCTTTGTGACTCCGTGAATCTGCTGAGGATTGATCTGAGAGCCTTTCTTAGCCTCCTTTTTGGGGGGAGGAGAAGGGCTTCTTTACAAAGTCACATTATCTGGCAACAAAGCCTGACCTAGGAGGGTGGTGTTTGGGAGGTTTCACATTTGCTGGGGAGAGAGGTGGGCTCCAAGCCTCCCTCAGAGAGGAGGCACAGAGCTTCAGCAGATGGGTCTAGAAGCTGACAGTGGCTGGGGGAGGTAAGCCCAGCCTCCCTGACTTTTGCAGAGCCTCTGACCACAGCATCTCTTTGGTGGTTCCTTGCTCCTGGCAGCTACCTCCGACACTCTGATGTGAAAACTGACTGTTCTGTGTGTGCCAAGGGCCTGGGGGCAGTGCCTGGAACACAGCTCAGAAAGACCACTCAGCTATCACCTAGGGCAGGGCAAAGACAGTGCCAGCCACTCTGGAAACCATTGGCAGGGTTTTTACAAACATACACTCACCATGGGAACCCAGCAATCTCACTCTTAGGTATTTATTTACCTAAGAGAAATGGTACCTTATGTTCTCNCCTGGGGGCAGTGCCTGGAACACAGCTCAGAAAGACCACTCAGCTATCACCTAGGGCAGGGCAAAGACAGTGCCAGCCACTCTGGAAACCATTGGCAGGGTTTTTACAAACATACACTCACCATGGGAACCCAGCAATCTCACTCTTAGGTATTTATTTACCTAAGAGAAATGGTACCTTATGTTCTCACGAAAATTTGCACTCAAATATTTATAGCAGCTACTCGTAATCATGAGGAGCCCAAACAGTTCAAAGGTCTCCCAGCTGGGGAGGGATAAACACACTGTGGTACATCCCAGCAACGAACCATCACTAGGCAATGAAAAAGGACTGAACCGTTGACACACCAGCCAACATGGAGAATCCCAAATGCGTCACGTGAAGTGGAAGAACCAGGCTCAGAGGCTGCATGCTGTGCGGCTCCATCCATATGGCATTCTAGAAAAGGCAAAGCCACAGGGCCGGGGAGATGGGGTTGAGCCCAAAGGGGCAGCCACGAGGTGGTGGGGGAATATCTGGATCCTGAGCATGGTGGTGGTGATCAGACAACCATGTGCAGGGAACAGTAACAGTTATGGCGTGAATGGTGTGAAGAGAAGTTTTGAAACTCTCTGCCCTAGTGCAGCTTCCACCATAACCATCCCCTCCCTCTTCCTGATGGTGGTAACCAATGAGCGTCCTAGGTCTCATCACATGTTCCTGCAGTTGGTGACCAAGTGACTATATTCCATTTGCTTCCGGGAGGAGATCACATTCAGACACAAGCAGTGGGTTTTCTTACTCAGATGGTCCCAACTCCTTCCCCTTGGGGCTTCCTCCTTTCTCTCACGAAGAATGCATGGCCTTGGCATCCTTCCTTGCACTCATCCTTTTAATACAGCTTCCCTCTTCAAATTCTTCATTGACAAGATGAAAGGCAAATTATATTGTTTGGATAACATGATTAAAGGACTATTTTGGGACCTCTGCTTCCTGCCAAGGGACATCTCAGCCTCTGCAGCAGTGCTAATGGCCTTGAGAGCATCACTCCTCCAAGTGCATTCTGGGACCAGCTCCATTGGCCTTACCTGAGAGCTCATGAGAAATGCACACTCCCAGGTTTGCCCCAGACCGATAATAAGGATCTCCCTCTTCACAAGATGTTTGAGGATTCCCACTCCCTTTGAAAGTTGTGTTGCTCATATTCACTCACTAAGAATTTATTTTTAGCAATTCACACTTATTCTCATCAAGCTATATTCAATTTAATTTGCATAGAAGCAACATCTTTCCTCCAGCACTCATATTTCATCGGTTTATGTAATAGTGAATTAAATGATGTAATTACAATAACAAGTACAACTGGCATATATAGTTTTGGGAGCTCATCCAAACTGACTATTGGAAAATATAACATCTTACCCCTCTTTGGAACAGAAATTAGTCTATTAGCTGCCAGAATACTCCATCCTGTGGGTTACAGTTAATATTTATTAAAGAAGGAATGAAGGACATAGTTCAAATCAATGACTAGGCTAAGCAAAGGATGTTTACAAGAGCCTCTATTTTGACCTTTTAAGGGGATCCTGCAAATGACATATTTTTAAGATAACTTGAAAAAACTCAAGGTTATTTGTATAAAACTGCCACGTGAGCTCACATTTCAGCTTCCTTTCTGAAGTGGAGGCCATTGAGTTAAGGTTGGTTACCCCAGGTTATGCTTAACTCACAGAAGTTTCAGTTCAGTTCAGTCGCTCAGTCATGTCTGACTCTTTGCGACCCGATGAATCACAGCACCCCAGGCCTCCCTGTCCATCACCAACTCCCGGAGTTCACTCAGACTCACGTCCATCGAGTCAGTGATGCCATACAGCCGTCTCATCCTCTGTCATCCCCTTCTCCTCCTGCCCCCANAAAAAAAAAAAAAACGCAGGAAAAAAAAACAAAAAATTTAAAAAAAAAAAAAAAAAAAAAAAAAAGATCTTCACGACCCAGATAATCACAGAAGTTTACTAGTGGCAATTACTACTCATTGCATGCTTACAAGTAATTTTTGTGGTTCTGTTTTCTTTAAAATTTCACCCATGGCAACAAAAGCAAAAATAAACAAGTAAGACCACATCAAACTAAAAAGCTTCTGCACAAGAAAGGAAACAATCAACAAAATGAAAGGGCAATCAACTGAATGGGAGAAAATAACTACAAATCACATATTTGATAATAGGCTAATATCCAAAAGAACTCAATCACCAAAAAAAAAAAAATCCAGTTAAAAAATGATCTGAAGCTCTGAATAAACATTTTTCTATAGAAGACGTACAGATGGCCAACAGGTACACAAAAAGGTGCTCAGCATCACTAATCATCGGGGAAACGCAAATCAAAGTCACAAAGAGATATCAACTCACACTTGTCAGAATGACTATTCATCAAAGAGACACCAGAAAGAAATAACAAGGGTCAGCAAGAATGTGGAAAAAGGAACAAGTGTGCGATGTTGGTGGGAATGTAAATTGGTGCAGCCACTATGGAGAACAGTATGGAGGTTCCTCAAAAAACAAAAAATACAACTCCCATTGTTGTTGTTCAGTTGCTAACTCATGTCCAACTCTTTGTGACCCCATGGACTGCAGCACACCAGGCTTCCTATCCTTCACTATCTCCCAGAGTTTGCTCAACTCACGTCCATTGAATTGATGATGCCAGCAACTATCTCATCCTCTGTCACCCCCTTCTCCTCCTGCCTTCAATCTTTCCCAGCATCAGGGTCTTTTCCAGTGAGTCAGCTCTTCACATCAGGTGGCCAAAATATTGGAGCTTCAGCTTCAGCATCAGTCCTTCCAATGAATATTTGGTGATGCTTTTCTTTAGGATTGACTGGTTGGATCTCCTTGCAGTCCAAGGGACTCTCAAGAGTCTTCTTCAGCACCACAATTTGAAAGCATCAGTTCTTTGGCACTCAGTCTTCTTTGTGGTCCAGATCTCACATCCATTTCTGAGTATGAAAAAATATATATATAGCTTTGACTATATGGACCTTTGTTGGCAAAGTGCTGTCTCTGCTTTTTAATACACTGTCTAAGTTTGTCATATCTTTTCTTCCAAAGATCAGTCATCTTTTAATTTCATGGCTGCAGTCACCATCCACAGTGATTTTGGAGCCCAAGAAAATAAAGTCTGTCACTGCTTCCACTTTTCTCCATCTATTTGGTATGAAGTGATGGGACCAGATGCCATGATCTTATTTTTTTGAATGTTGAGTTCTAAGCCAGCTTTTTCACTCTCCTCTTTCACTTTCATCAAGAGGCTCTTTAGTTCCTCTTCACTTTCTGCCATAAGGGTGGTGTCATCTGTGCATCTGAGGTTATTAATATTTCTTCCAGAAATCTTGATTCCAGCTTTTGCTTCATCCAGCCCGACATTTCTCATGATGTAATCTGCATATAAGTTAAATAAGCAGGATGACAATGTACAGCTTTGACGTACTCCTTTCCCAATTAGGGACCAGTCTGTTGTCCCATATCTGGTTCTAACTGTTGCTTCTTGACCTGCATCAGATTTCTCAGGAGGCAGGTAAGGTGGTCTGGTATTCCCATCTCTTTAAGAATTTTCCCAGCTTGTTGTGATCCACACAGTCAAATGTTTAGCATAGTCAATGAAGCAGAAGTAGATGCTTTTCTGGAATTCCCTCGCTTTTTCTATGATCCAAGGGATATTGGCAATTTGATCTCTGGTTCCTCTGCCTTTTCTAAACCCAGCTTTTATGTCTGTATGTTCTCAGTTCCTGTAATGTTGAAGCCTGGCCTGAAGAATTTTGAGTATTACCTTGCTAGCATGTGAAATGAATATAATTGTGTGACAGTTTGATCATTCTTTGCCTTTTTTTGGGATTGGAATGAAACCATATGATACAGCAATTCCACTTCTGGGTATTTATCCAAAGAAAACAAAAACAATAATTTAAAAAGATATTTGCACTATCTCCACCCCAGGATCACTGCAGGATTACTTAACAACAGCTAAGATATGAAAACAACCTACACGCCATGGGTAGATGAAAGGCTAAAGAAATTATGATATATATGTATACTGGAATATTATTCAGCCATAAAAAGAAGAAATCTTACCATGTGCAGCAATATGGGTGGACGTCGAGGGTATTAAGTAAAGTAAGTCAAAGACATACCATATGACCTCTCTTATATGGGGCAACTTAAAAGAGCTGTTAGATATAGAGAACAGATTTGGCAGTTTCACGAGGATGGGTGTGGTGGACATAAGAAGTGAGTGGTCTGTTTGGGGGAGTTTCATTTAAATAAACTGAATGAAACCTTTTCAAAAATTTCACCCATGGAGACCATACTGTTATCTACTGCTACAATAGTGCTGTATAACAAACCAGCTCCAAACCTATTGACTTAAAATGGAGCAGTTATTTCTCACAAGTCTGTGAGTCACCTGGGAGGCTGGGCTTCCTGGTTTGTCTGGAGTCAACCAGTGGGTCAGATGAGACTGGTCAAGAAAAATCTGGTCTGGGATCACTCAATTCTCCTGCTCACAATCTCTCACCCTCTTGCCAGTTAGTGCAGCTTGCCCCATGACTGTAGCAGAGTTTTTATGTTTTTAAAAAATATTTATCTGTTTGGCTGTACCTCGGCTTAGCTGTGGCACGTGAGAGCTTTGATCTTGGTTGCAACACGCAGGATCCTTCGTTGCGGCATGTGGGATCTAGTTCCATGACCAGGGATCGAACCCAGGCCCCCTGCATTGGGAGTGCAGAGTCTCAGCCACTGGACCACCAGGGAAGTCCCCATGGCAGAGTCTTGAAGCGAAAGGGAAGCAACTTCTCTGGGCCTGTGCCCTGAGCTGGTGCACCATCCCTTCTGCACTGATTTGTGGCCACAGCAAGTCATGAGGCCAGTACAGACATGGGGCTGGGGCAGGGAGTGGTGGCAAACTGTTGGGGTGATTTTCTGAAATTCACCAGTCATAGATTAATTTGTAATTAAAAAAAAATTATCTTAGAGCTAACTGAGTACTTTTCTTATGCAATGCCTTTATGAAATGGGTCTACATAGAGTATTTTAATGAATATATATCAAATGTTTGCTTAAGAATATACTGTACTGTTTATATGACCACCTTATGCTAGGTGTTATTCATGTAATTTTGATGTCCAGTTTATTCTCATGTTGCTACCACAAGAAAGCTGCTTTAACTATGAGCTAAAATGAAGAGGATTAAAATAAAACAGAACTGGACATAATATATAATGTTGGGTTTGTGCCAGGTGAAGTATTAATGCAATTTTGAAAGCAGGAAAGGCTAGATGAAGAAAGCTTGAGAAGTAAATTTAAACTCCCTGGCTCTAAGCTTATAACCTTATTACTATTATCTGTGGAGTGGAGGTCTGGAAAAAATCAAGATTAAAAAAAAATGAAGTCTAGTATCTTTTGATTGAAGATTAGCCAAAATACCATTTTTTTTCTCATAAAACTCACGTTTTTCAGAAAGTTAAATGGCTTATTTCAGTACTTAACTAAAAAAGCTTTTTATAAGTACCCTCTCTCACAATTAAGGTACTTATATCTCATTAGTTTTACTCCCCAGAAAAAGTTTACTGAGTTCATCAAAATCAATAAGTTTACACAAGAGGAAAACTCAGTTGAAAAAAAAAAGAAAGAAATTCACTCTGTTACTGACCTAGGTAATTACAACCATGTAAACTAGATCAGAGATCTCAGACTGTATTGTTAGGACTTACGCTGGGTCAGTCTTCGGGCAGGGCAATTTGTGAAACGTTTTTTGAACAAGAACAATTAAATTGCTAGGATTTTAATCTGTAATCATTTCCCACACATGAGAATTTATTCAGTGATTCAGTAATAGTTGCTGAGCAGTATTAAAAAAACAAGAAACAAAAAAAGCCACCACGCTAGACAGTCGGGGATCTTCTTTGGATTAAGCATAACTCTCAGAAAGATGTACCCTTGGGACCAACTTATCTTCCTCTCCCGCCCAGCCCAGCACTGGGCTCAGAGCACTGCTCTGAGCACTGCTTGGTGTCAGGCCTCAGCTCCAGGTGTTTCATTCTGAGAAACAGAGTTACATAAATATAAGGCCCAAGCCCTCTATATTTTCATAATCACACATCTTCATAAATGTGGGTATCTTGCATCACAAAATGCCAGGGAAGGCTTTGCTCCATCTGAGGTACCAGCTTGTCGGCACTCTGCAGATAATCTTGCAGCTGGCTGTTTTCTTGATCACTTTGGCCGCTGGCAAGCTCATCATCCAATTCTCCAGTCAGGTAGTTGTGCTTGACCTGTCTTATTATTTTTCCTCCCTGGTTAAGATCTACCTTCAAGCTCCACTTTCCCTGGTCCTGATATTTATTTGTTCATATATTTTACCTGAAAGTCCCTTGAAATCTTTTTTTAAAGACTAGGCTGGTGTATAAATATATAGTTGGGAAAATAAATGTAAGAAATTCCCGCTATGACACGGAGCTCATGATGGGGCCCCCAAAATGAAGATTTGAGTAATCCACCCAGTGACACAATATGGCCACCAGTCCGTGGCAAGAACCTCTGATAACTTCTGCTTACCTCATGCATGGACTCTTTCTGTCTTCAGTGTGGATGAGACCTTAGCGTGCATATGAATCACCTGGGGATCTTGTAAAATTGCAGATTCCGATTGGATGGTCTGGGGTGAGGGCCAGAGAATTTGCCTTTCTCTCCAACTTCCAGGGGGAGCCGATGCTGCTGACCTCAGACGGTATGCAGAGGAACAAGGGAAAGATGAAGGTAAGAGGCCGGGGCTAAGACGGCCAGCTCTTCAACACTTATACTTGGTTTATTTGCTGCAGCCCATTAGGTGAGCATGAGTGTGACCGTTTCAACAAGCCAGTTCAGGGAAGCAGATGAATCCATGCCATTCCCACCCACGCACACCAGGCCCTGCTGATGCCCAGTCAGTGGGGGCAGCACCATGTTTGTCTAACAATAGCTCCTAGATTATCTCTGTGGGTAGAGATCTCAATTCCCACCCTACCCGTTTACTTTGCCATTGCCTCATAGAGATGAGGTTCCTAGGAAACCACCAAGTTCAACATCCCACCCAGGATGTGGGACCTCCCTCTCTCCTGCTGCTGACAAGTGGTCCCGGCAGCCTGTTTGACTACTTTCAGGAGTAGGGACTCCCTACCTCCAAGGCAGCCTGTTACACTGAGGAATAGCTTTTATGGAAACTGTCTTTCTGCTGAGTCAAAATCAACTTCCTTGTAACCTCCACCTGTTGAGCTGAGTCCGCCACTTACGGCATCCCAAGTCTGTTCCCCCAACTTAAGGCAGCCTTTCCAGTATCGTAGACAGCTGCTACGCCTCCTCTTCCCTCTTCTCCCAACAAGACCCTCCCAAGTCCTTCAAATGCTTTCCTTAAAGGTCTCTAGTTTTTGACCTTTGACCACCTTCTGAGCATGACCCAGTTGGTCGATATGTCTCTTAAAAGAGTGCCCAGCGTACACCCAACAGAACTGAAAGCAGCATCCTGAAGAGATATTTGTAGACCCATGTTCATAGCAGCATTATTCACAGCAGCCCAGTGTCCATCAATGGAAGAATGGATAAACAAACTTCAGCACATGCCTGCAAATGGGTTACTATCCAGCCTTACAAGGAGGGAAATTCTGACATGTGCAGCAACATGGATGAACTTTGGGGACATCAGCTAAATAAAAATCAGACAGCCACAAAAAGTCAAACGCATCAAAAGAGACACAGATGTATGGAATGGACTTTTGGACTTTGAGGGAGAGGGAGGGGGGGGAAGGTTTGGGAGATGGCACTGAAACATGTGTGCTATCGTGTGGGAAATGAATCATCAGTCTATATTCGGTTTATTATTTTTATTTATTAAATTAAAAAAAAAATTACCCTGGATCCACCGGGGCTGGACCCCGGCAATTGTCCTTATGATTTCTAGGAAATTAATCACATCATATTTTTGTACTAATTTCACTTTTTCTTATTTCAAATAAAATCTTTGTCAACTTGAAAAAAAAAAAAAAGTCAAACGTTGTATAACTCCACTTACGTGAGAGGTACCTAGTCACATGTGTGGGCCGAAAGTCGAATGGTGATTGACAGGGGTCGAGCGAGGGGAGAAATGGAGAATTGTCTGAGCACAGGGTTTCAGAAGATGAAAATGTTCTGAAGATTGTTTTCACAACAATGTGGATTTAATTAACACTTTTGAACTGTACACTTAAAAATGGTGAGGTTGGCAAATTTTATCTTGTATTTTACCACAACTGTGAAAAAATAATGCTGAGAGCTGGTGAGAACCCTTCAGTTGTGTTAAGGCTAGTGCAGAGTATGCTGGGGCTATTTTTCCATGATTGCTAACCCCCTGCGTTTCTAGTAATTCAACCTCATACTGTGGCCCTACCCCCCTTCTTAGTAGCCTGATTACACAATTAAGGCATGTCACAGGTGTGGTCTATTAAAACCCCCACCTCCTCCTCACATGAATTATTGCCAAACTATCCTAAAATAATGCAGTTGGCTTCTCTAGTTTTTACTGCCTTTGAAAAAAATTACCAGTTCACTGAAATCTTTTATTTATTTACTTTATTTTACTTTACAATACTGTATTGGTTTCGCCATACATCAACATGAATCCACCATGGTGTGCACGTGTTCCCAATCCTGAACCCCCCTCCCACCTCCCTCCCCATAGCTTCTCTCTGGGTCATCCCATCTTTTAGAATTGAAACTTTCTTTATAATCATTCAAAGTTTTCTATGCCTTAATTTCCAAAAATGAATCTTTGATGTGTTCCTAAATTATTTCTGAATGATGTCTGTGAAAATCTGTGTATCAGTAACCTGTTATGACTTGTAACTACAGATCTGAAACTTACTTCCTTGTGCCAATATTTCTGTGCTCAAGCTAATGTTTCTTTAGCCATCCTTGAGTGCTCTTGGCATCAAAACAATAATAAAAACAGCTATTTACCTTCCAAATGAAAAAATAACCTTAAGCATTGCAATCATCCACATTTTATGTCCTTAATAACTTCTGAGAGAAAGACATCAGTAAAAAAAATCACTGGCTTGAGAACAAAAATGTCAAACACAGACACAATCTTGTTATTTATTGAGAACCATTAACCCAAATGTGAAATCCTGGGATTCGAAGCCCTGTGGCTTTCGTGCCATTGGCAGGTGTAACTACCTTTCTTTGACTCTCACATTTATGCATGTTTTGAAACTTTCTTGGATAACTGGATATATTTAGCTCTCCTTTTCTCTAGTTCCAACAACCACTTTTTTTTTTTTTTGAATTCTGCAGACAGATTTGGGTTTGCACAGGTTTAGAAAGTTGGGCACAAACAAGATGAAAAAGTCCTGAAAAGTGAATTGTATTGTGGTATTAACATTTTCCAAATGCTACCTGCTTTAGGGCTTTCCTTGAGGCTCAGCTGGTAAAGAATCCGCCTGCAATGAGGCAGATCTGGGTTTGATCCCTGGGTTGGGAAGATCCCCTGGAGAAGGGAAAGGCTACCCACTCCAGTGTTCTGGCCTGGCGAATTCCATGGACTGTATCATCCATAGGGTAGCAAAGAGTCAGATACGACTGAGCGACTCTCACTCACTTCACTTCACCTGCTTTTGGAAGTGTAATTTTCAGAGACTTTTAGGAGATGAAAAGATTTATAAGAGTTCAGTCACACTTTCAAATTATAGAAAATTGGTAGTTTCATTCAGATCAGTCAACTGTACAAATGGTAATTTGGTTTCAAAAATATTATCCCAGAACATCCATGGGTCAAGTCATTCAGGTGTCATTCACAGAACAGAAAACTCAATACGTTAACACCAGAAAAAGGAAGGTGGGTGCATCATTTATGGTTTTGAGAATGTCAATTTTACAGCAATTTACACACAAGATTTTCAAAGAAGACTCTCCACTATAAAAAATAAAAATTAAAAAACAGGACATTTTATAAGTACTCTCCCTGCCCCATTAAATGATGAAACTATGGTGGTTTGGAGAAGGCAATGGCACCCCACTCCAGTACTCTTGCCTGGAGAATCCCATGGACAGAGGAGCCTGGTAGGCTGCAGTCCATGGGGTCACACAGAGTCGGACACGACTGAAGCGACTTAGCAGCAGCAGCATGGTGGTTTAGTCACTAAGTCGTGTCTGACTCTGCGACCACATGGCCCGTAGCCTGCCAGGCTCCTCCGTCCATGGGATTCTCCAGGTAAGAACAATGGAGTGGGTTGCCATTTCCTTCTCCAGGGGATCTTCCTGACCCAGGGATCAAACCTGGCTCTCTTGCATTGCAGGCAGACAGATATAAACTTATGAAAGGTCATTGTAAAAACTTTTGGTTTTAATTCAAGGAGTGAAATGAGGAAATTAGTCCCAGGGTTCCCGAATTCTCTGTCTTGGGGTTTTTCCGACTTTCTGTGATTGGCTTGTTAAGGAGGACGTGGACACGTAACTATTTGGCCTGATAGATTTCCAGATAATGAATGTGAAACAGGCTTGGGGCAAGACAGGAAAAATTATAAATACCTGAGCTCAAGGCAAAACCAAAACAATGTTTAAAGCAAAGCTCATACAAAATTACTGTTGACAATTCAAGAAATTCATCGTTCTAGTTTCCAAAGAAAATGAATTCAGATCTCTTGTGTATGTAAAATGAAGCTTTGGGGATAAAAAAAAATGGTTAGATCTACTCAGTTCGTGCTTGGGTGTATAAATTGCGATCTGGTTATGATGGTGGTGGGAGGTGTAACTTTATCTTGATTTGTTAATGTCTAATTTATTACCCATAGGTGGTTCTTTTTTTTTTTTTTTTTCTGGTCCAGGACTCCTTGTGATGTGGAAGAATAAGAATAATCCACGGAGGTGGCTATGTAATCAGACAATGTGCTTCTCTGGGGAGCTGGCTACACAGAGTTTACAAAGGCTTACATATTCTGAGACGGTCATATGGTAGAGAGCTTGGAGGACACGGATGTGTTTTTGCTCCTGCTGAAAAGGGACATAGACATATCACAACTACTTTTCCATGGAAGGGGGCTTGTGAACTTGCACAAACTTCATCCTCAAAGAAAAAGGAAGATACTGAAAGATATTTCACACGCCCTTTGTCTGTATTTGGACCTGTTTCTCTTACTTATTGGGCTTCTCTGGTGGCTCAGAGGGTGAAGCATCTGCCTGCAAAGCGGGAGACCTGGGTTCAATCCCTGGGTCGGGAAGATCCCCTGGAGAAGGAAATGGCAACCCACTTCGGTATTCTTGCCTGGAAAATCCCATGGACAAAGAAGCCTGGTGGGCTATAGTCCACGTGATCACAAAGAGTCAGACAAGACCAAGCAACTTCACTCTCACTCTCACTTATTGGAGAGAAAGGATTAGGAGAAAAAGTGTGGGGGAACGAAACTGCCGACGTGTGCTCAGTCCTGTCCGATTCTGTACCCTGCCGGGCTCCTCCATCCATGGGATTCTCCAGGCAAGAATACTGGAGTGGGTTGCCATTTCCTTCTCCAGNAAGAGTCAGACAAGACCAAGCAACTTCACTCTCACTCTCACTTATTGGAGAGAAAGGATTAGGAGAAAAAGTGTGGGGGAACGAAACTGCCGACGTGTGCTCAGTCCTGTCCGATTCTGTACCCTGCCGGGCTCCTCCATCCATGGGATTCTCCAGGCAAGAATACTGGAGTGGGTTGCCATTTCCTTCTCCAGATCTTCCCGACCCAGAGATAGAAGCCACGTCTCCTGCATTGGCAGGTGGATTGTTTATCACAGCCACCTGGGAAGCCCCGTGTGTTCGCTACCACAATCTAAACTATCATCATCTGGTTGATAAGCAACAACAACATTTGAACTACAAAAAGAAAAAAAAACAACGATCATCATCCCTGACAAGCATGCCCTCCAGTTTATTCAGCCCATTATTCTGTGTTATCCACTGTATTATTGGCACCTAAATAATACCTGACACATCAGTGGCTATTTTCCTCAACATTTTATAGTGAAAAATTCTCAACAGAAAAGTTTGAAAGAATGTTACATGAACACCAGTGTGCCCACCACCTAGATCCTATCACTAACACTTTAATATTTTGTTCCTGCATATATCAAGTGATCCAGCCTTCTTCATCCATCAGTCCCTCTAACTTTTTATGCATTTTCAAGTTGCAAATAGCATTTCTCTTCCTCTGAATACTTCAGCACTCATGTAACTAACTCAATTTGAGTATTAGTAATTTTTGTTTTTGAACACGCAATGAAATGCACCAATCTTAAGTGTACTATTTAATAGAATTCTGACAAGTGCATACACTTGTGTAATCCAAAGCCTTATCAAGAGACAGATGCTTATCCTTCTCTCCATCCCTCAAAAGAGGCCTCAGGCCATTCCCAGCTCCTCTCCACCTTCCTATCTCCCCACTCTTTCAATTTTTTTTTTTTGACCATAGATTAGTCTTGTCTGTTCTAGAACGTCATAGAAATGGATTCAGATAGGATGCAGTCTTTTGTGTCTGGCTTCTTTCACTCTGCTTCCTATTTCTGAGATCACCCATGTTTGCACATCATGAAGTTCTCAATAAATAGTGACTTGCTGATTTTCATCACAGTGTCAATTAACCAAGGACTTAAGCCAACTAAATGTATTTAAATACAGTTATTATAGCTTGAATGTCTTTAAGCCTTTGTTGTGTGTGTGTTGGGGGGAGGGGGTTCAGTATTACTGTTTGTCGATGATTCAGCAAAGGTAGGGAAGATTGGTAGAAAAACAATGCATCATCTTTTAAAAATTAAAATATACTCAAAGACAGTTATGATTTGCACACAAGACTAGCTAGACAGGAACTGGCCACCAGCCTCTCCCCTTCTTACAGGTGTGACGGTGTTCACGGGAACATTTTTCTTTAATGGTCACTTACTATAGGCTACACCCAAAGTCAGGATGCAAGTGGCCAAGGGCAGGGATCTCCAACCCCTGGGATCTAATGCCTGGTGATCTGAGGAGCTGATGTAATAAAGAAGTAAAACGCACAACCAATGTCATGCGCTCGAATCATCCCGAAACCATCCCTCCCCATCTCTGGTCCCTGGAAACATTGTCTTCTACAAAACCAGTCCCTGCTGTCAAAAAGGTTGAGGACTTCTGGCCAAGGGCGAGTTTGCATATTGGAGTTTTTTCTGTAGTAGTTCCCCATTCTCCAGGGAGGGAGGCTGAGAATCGGCTGGGAGGAAGTAGAGGGCAGAGCGTCTCCTTGATGTTGGTTGTGGAAAACGTGACTGGCTTTTTGGGGGAGTACCAACTAGCTGCAAGAGGCTCAACTGAAAATTTTCCAGAGAATCCCCTCTAGCCCACAGCTGTCTTCTCTAAACGTGGGTTCCCAAGCTCAGGAAGGGTGAGGGGCACCATACTCTTCACTTGAGAATTTCATGTTTATTTGTGATTTGACATTTCAGTTCAGTTCAATCACTCATTTTGGGTAGGGTTAATCAGACAGTTTCCACCCCTCAGAAATCAATGTTCTTATTATTCAAGGGGCTAAACCCACCTGTGGCCTGGAGCTGACCTCAGCTTACCTAAACATCATATTCCCACCTGAAGGCATCCGGCGTCTCAGGCAGTCCTCTAGAGTTAAGTCAGGGGGCTGGATCTAAACTCTTCAGTGAACGGCTTGACTCCTTCCTGAGGGGTGTGCGTAACAGGTCACAGGGGCACAGAAACAAAACAGGTTCAGACACGGGGAACACCAAGGAGTGAGCATTTTAAGACCTTACTAGCCTTTGTGAAATTTTCCCCCAATACCAAACTTTTGCTTTTAAACCATTACTTAGCACCCAAATTATGGAAAATTTGGGGGCAGAGGTGAGAAGCGGGCAGATAGGAGGTGGGAGAGATTGGTTTGTATGGAAATGTTGGTGAGAAAAGTCTAGATGTGATTACCTATGAAAGCTGGATGTCTTGTATTTAGGGTAACTGGGAGGAGCTGAGACTGGGGTACATTAAGACAAAACACCCCGGCTGCTACTGCTTATGAGTCTGCTCTTGGAAATGTCCTTTCCAAAATATGGACTAGTTCTCTCACCAATGACCATCAAGATGGGACATATTACCATTAAAAAGCTGTCTCTTGTAGGCTGTTAAAATGCCAATATTCCTAAACCATCCTTGGTGATTCTGAACCAGTGTAAAGAGGTCAGTTAAGCTGCCTTGTTTTATTGTCTAGCCTGATGAGAGCAAGTACTGAAAATACTATCCGTATCGACCCACCCACAAATAACCACAATTAGCTATCCTTTTATTCTCTTTTAATACAGGAGCTTGGAAAATATTTTCCCTTGACCCTTGCAGCCCATCGTGGACAACAGCTTCTGAGGGTTTTAGCCACGATCCGGCTCCTAAATAGTCAGGCTTTCCCGTAGAACATACCCCACATAGGGGTCAAAACTTGGTGCACCTTTCAAGAGAAATCGATCTTTTCCCTAAAGAGATCTCCTCCAACACAGCAGCAGGTCCCCCCAGAAAGGGGCTGGTAGGGGCGTTAGGCATGTTTCCTTTGACCTTGGTTGTGACCTAGAGTATCGCTGTTAATTGCGAGGCTCGCCTCAAGGTAGAAAATAGCATTGGTTTCCACTGCTGCCCCAGAGAAGCCCAGTTGTGCTGCTGGGCGACGGCGGGGAGACAGTCTCTCCCAGGCTGGGCTCGGGCCACCCAGAGCGGCTCCGAGGCCGCCTACAGGTGCAATCCCGACACTGCGTCCCGGGCGGCGGGGNGCCTCCGAACGCCGTCCAATTGGCACCCTCCCGTTTCCCGTGAGCAGCCCGGAGGGCGGGCGTGTCCTTCCTGGAGGGTGTGGGGAGCCCGCTTCCCGCTGCTCCCCGGGAGATTTCAGTGCGTGCGGGGGCGCGCTCCGGACCGGGTTAGGGCCCGGGGTGGGGGGCGGGGGCTGGCGCCGCTGGCTGGCCGGGCTCTCGCCCGCGCCGCGGGCCCTAGAGCCTCCGCCCCCTGCCGTTCCTTTCCTGCCCTCGCCCCCGCGTGGCGTAGCTCTGGTGGCCTCAACTTCCAGCGGTTCCCGGGCTCTGGAACAGCTGTGTTTGCAAACTTCCCCGGGAAGGGCTGGGGTGCGCCCTCGTCCGGCAGGCGCGCAGCCCCCGTAAGCACTTGGGGGGCGCGCAGAAGCCTAGAACGGGCGGCCCGCCTGAGGCAGGCCCTGCGGGAGGGAATACACAGACCCCCGGCTCCAGAGCCGCTCCAGGCCCGGGCCCCGCCGGCAGACCCTGCCGCGAGGCCCCGGCAGCATCCCTAGATGGGAGGAAGAAGATGAGCGCGGTCGCAGCAGGAAGGGGAGGGGGACGTGTGTGTGCCCTCTGGCCCACTCCCGCCGCCCAAGAGGCGTGACTCAGTGCCAGGACCGGGGCTTGCCGGCCCTGCGCCGGGCGGGCGGGCGGTGAGAGGGGGCTCTCGGTGCCCCGCGGGGTCCTCTCCGCCACGTGCTCGGACGGGGCGCGGCTGGGGCTGGGATCCTGACTGCGGGAGGGGGGAGGGAGCTGGCCTCGGAGTGTGTGGGAAGCCCCGGCGGCTCTCGAGGCCCGCGCTGACTGGAGCTGGCACTACAAAGTGCCCTCTGCCTGTCTGAGATAAGACAGTTAAAAGAAATGTGCCATTAAAAGGGGCTTATAAACCCCTGTGGTTTGTGGGATTCTCTGAGAACGGAGAACTGGGCCTGTTGTGGGATTTCATTTTTACAAAGAGTGTTTATCTTGTTTGTTAATCCCCTATTAGGGAGAACTCTAAGCTAAAGAGGTTGGCCACATTTTAATCTGGCTGGACCCAAGTTTACTGTGAGGACTGACGGCCCTCGCCCTTGACCGTGTGTTTGGAGTTAGGGGGAAGGGGCCCGCAGGTGGCTCCACCGCCGGCAGGATCCATGTGTGGAGCCCCTCGCTTTTCACAAGACCATAAAAGGAATCCTATTAGTGATGTGGGAAAGCTGCAGGGCTGGCTGAGGCTCCTCGTGGGGAGCAGGTCAGAGAACCAGCTGGGGTGAGCACGGGGAGTCTTGCTCCCCAGGCTGGCTGGGGAGGCTGACCCAGAAGGTGTGTCTGTCTCCTTTTGACATTTGGCAGAGAGCCCTAGATGGGAACGAGCGGAAGTGGTGTATGAGGGCAGGGAGCCGATTGATTCGCTGGTGCTCTTCTGTGGTTTCCAGGCTCCATGGGTCACCAACCATGAAATAGACTCTTGGCTTTTCTCGAATGGGGAAGACAGCTGGGGCTGCAGTGCGAGTGTGGTTCTTTTGAAGCTGGGCCAAATGCCTGTGTCCCTCATAAACACGTCCCCACCCCATCACCCCCAGAAGGGCTGCTGTGCCATGTAAGCCTGACTTCCCACGGGAGTGTGGAAATGGGGTGTACCATGTTGTTTGCTCCAGTGTGGCTAGAGAAACCCTAATGTCTGTAACGTGCAAGAATGATTGCAGTGTGAGTGTTAACTGAAGTAAAGCACTTAGGTAGCTGGATAAGTATCGAAGTAGATTGCACAGCTTCATTTCAGCTTGCCAATTAAATATTAATGAGTATGTCTATTTAAAGGGGCTGTCTTGAATAGGTGATAGCTGAATTGAGTACAGAATTCAAGGAGGATTTTTTTTTAAAACAACTTGAACTTCCAGACCCCAAAGCTTCTAAACCTTAGGCAGCCACAGTTACCATCTGCATGGGTCCTCCCAGGTTTGCTGAAAGTGGCAAAGAGGTGGTTCAGAGTGCAAAGAAGAAGGTCACTTTAAAAGGTGGTGTAATTCACATCTTTTGTTTGGAATTATGACCCAAATCAAACAACTGCTCATGGTCTGGAATGGGAGAGGAGGAAATGATTCGGTCAGATGTGAAGTATAGTCCACAGTGCCCTTGTGAGAAGGTCTGTGGTATGGGTCTGCCCTCTAGACAGTATCTGATTATGTCCCACTTGGGTCCACTGCCCCGGCCTGGTGGTGGTTTTCTTCTGTGGCTTCTAATTACCCTAGCAGTGCTGCTGGAAGGGGCTTGACTTGAAGCACTGAGCCTGATTTATGATCCTCCAATCAGGGGACCCAGTGATAAGACCATACATTATCAAAGGTAATTGGGCTCAATGGGGAAAAGATTGGGGAATAACCATTTAGAAATCACTGAAATGGGTAAGTTGCACTTTCCAAAATTAGTACTAAATCCCAGGAGTGCCTGCTCATTAAAAATACATTAGTGTAATTACCACTATCCAGCCTGAAAAGCTTTTTAGGAACCCCAGTTCGCTCCCCTGGTGCTTTGCTGGCCCTAGAGTGAAGTGAATCTGGAGAAACTTTGTCAGAAGTATTCAGGCACCTCACCTCTTGGCCTCTCTTATTTAAATGCCATTGACACTGGGTAAATGAGATGCTATAAGGTTAGTTACAGACCGCAACTGACATGCCTTTGCCTTTTATGCTGTCCTTCTGGGTCCCTGGGACTTCACTTGTAAGTTTCCTGATAAAGAATCTGCCTGCAATTCTGGAGACCTGGGTTCGATCCCTAGGTTGGGAAGATCCCCTGGCGAAGGGAAAGGCTACCCACAGTGTTCTGGCCTAGAGAATTCCATGGACTGTATCATCCATGAGGTCTCAAAGAGTCAGACATGACTGAGCGACTCTCACTTTCCAGGTCCCTGGGTAGCCAGTGGAGGGATGGGGTTCTCATTGGACCTGGCCCCTTTCTGCAGTCAGAATGTGCCACCCACGTGATCAGCGTGCGTGCACACAAACAGCTCACGTGCATACATGCTCATAGCAAGGGACTTTCTTTGTGTGGGGAAAACATCCTTTGCCCTAAAACACCTCCCTCATACTAAAGCGATGAAATGATATGTCTGCATTGCAAAACCTGGCTGGGGAGAGAATTGAGCTGTGCTCACTTGGTGCTGTGGGTCTGCAGAATGGCTGCTCCCCACGTGGACTCCCTGTGCAAGGTACTAGGCTTCTCATAGTTTTTTCCTCTTCCAGGTGTAGCCTCGGTGTGTTCTTCTTCTTGTTGTCTTGTTTCTTAGCAACTGATTCAAATCTCCAGTACTTACATGTGTTTGCAACCCACCAACTCCACACCCATCATTCTACAGGGACTTCAAACATTTCTCAAGACTGGTAGAGCTTTTGGCATGCAGGCACTTAGGGAAGTTGGGTGGGTGAGGAGGAGGGGCAGCAGCCCCTTACAAAGCCCGCAGCCTCCCAGAAAGCCAGCCATCTGAACGCTGCCTAAAATCTGTACAGCAAACGGTTGTAACGGACCTTTGGATGGAAGGCATGTGAAAAGTTTAGCATGGAGGGAAGATGTTATTCATGAAAAAACGAAGCCAAGGCAACAAAGAGTCTTCAAGTCCTGATCTGAAAACAGGAATACAGAGGCCTGGGCTAGATTTGGAGCAGCCGCTGGCCCATTGTAGAAGGGCCAGAACCTGGTTCTAGTGCCAAGCGTTCAAGATTAGTTACCGTGTAAGAATACATAATCTCTGGACATGCATACAGTTAGCATGGTAATCTGTAAAGGCAAATATTCCTGAGAATTCCCCTTGGTAAACTTCTAGAGACATGTTTCTACCTTCTCTGCCGAGGTGAGGTGCCAAGCTGCTCCAGTCTTGAAATACAATTAAAAAAAAAAAAAAAGACCCAAACTCAGCTAACCTAGTTTTCAGCTTTAGGAAGATGTTTTTAATAGTACATGTGGAAAGTGATGATTCTTGGGTTTTCGGAGGAGGAGGAGTATGGCAGGGGAGGAGGAGTAGGCTTTTGGGTTCTGAAATGTCCTGCTTCTATCCGGTGGCGGGGGGCGGGGAGTTGCTGGGGGGTGGTTTGGTTGGGGTGAGGTGAGTGCCTGTGTTGTGACTCCCATACTGGTCTCTGATCCCTCCCCTGTGGTCCTTGATTTTATGGCACCAAAGATGTTCGTCTCTGGTGCAGTGTGTGTGCAGGGAGGCAGTTCCACAGCGTGGGTCCCAGTGGTTAAAAGTGGTACATAAATAGTCAAACGTCCAGGGTCCTCTACCAGCTCAGCCCAGTCTCTGTGCACTTTTGGTAAATGAGTAGAAAGGCATCTTGTTCAGGCTTGCTCTGTGTGAACCGGACGGTTGTGCTTGGCTGGCTTCTCGGTATTCTATCTATTAACCTCACCACCCTTTTGTAACTGGTGCATTTAATTATCAGTGGGATGCTTTTCAGACAGGTAGGGGTAATGATGGGAAAGGGGGTGGGGGCATCTCATTGAGAGTCTTCAAGCTGGATCCGAGCTTTGGGGCCCCGCTTGGTGAGTCTTTGAGGTGGGGTTTCATGAGAAAATCACCCTTTGTAACCAGATCAGACTCTATTGAAATGTCAAGCCCTGCAGACTAAATTGCTTTCTATGACTGAGGTTTCAGCTGGCCGCCATGGGGTGGCCGTCCCTGCTGTGTGCCTTACTTTGCCCAAAACCCCGCCACACACGTGAGTTGTCGGGGTGAGCACGTGTGTACCCACACATGGCATTTCTGGAGCCTTGATGTAATATGTTTGTGCCTGGAATATATTTTACTCTGGCCACCCAGACGCAGGCAGGACAATAGTGTGGCCAGATTGACTGAAATGAGGATTACAGGGAATAATGCCACCGCCTCACAAATAGTGCAGATACAGGGCCAGCCACAGGACACGACCGTCGAGTCAGCAGAGCCCAGGGCCCCAGCCTGACCGGGGCAATGACTGCATACAGTGGCCCCCCGGGCACACTGGGTACTCCCAGGGCACGCCCCTGCCACCCGCCGGGGCCTCTGGACGTTGCACGCATGCCATTTGCAGGGTGGGCTGTCTGTGTCCGTCAGCTTGGCAGGAGGGGAAACAGCCACTTCTCAGGGCTTGGTTTGGCTGCCACTATTGCCANGGGCACACTGGGTACTCCCAGGGCACGCCCCTGCCACCCGCCGGGGCCTCTGGACGTTGCACGCATGCCATTTGCAGGGTGGGCTGTCTGTGTCCGTCAGCTTGGCAGGAGGGGAAACAGCCACTTCTCAGGGCTTGGTTTGGCTGCCACTATTGCCAGGAAAAGGAAGCTCCCAGCTGTCAGCACAATCACCCTTGTTTCTCACATCCCCCTTTCTTAATGTGGCAATTAAGTGCTTGCCACTCTGCCTGGTGCCAAGGTAACCCCCGCAGGCGGGGTGGGTGTGGAACCCAGGCCTCCCGCAGCCCAGGTGCCAGGGGCAGCGGCAGGCACGGGGGCACTTTGAGGCCAGGACCTCCTCGAAGTAGAATCCCAGGACATTCTCTCCAAAGGGCCTTCTGAAAGCTGACCATTGCGCCTTCCTGCTGCACAGAGACCCACCTCCCGGGTTGCCAGGTTCCCTGGAGCTGGGGAGGAGCAGAGCCACTCACTCTTGTGAGCCCAAACTGAAGGCCTGATCCTGCCCATCCCTCCTGCTTTGCCCCCTGGCTGTTCTTCTGGAAAAAAAGGAAAAATAGATGAATGCCAGGTAGCTTTATATAAGAATCCTATTCTCATAGCTTGAAAGCAAGAAAAATCCAGGTGTGTGCAGTTTCCGTTCGTGTTTCTTTGGGGGTGGGGGTTTTGTATGAACTTATCAGTAAGTTGGAACACCTGCCAGTCATCTCACCTGCCCCCCCATGCCACACTGTGAGGAGGGCCCTGGGACTCTGCCTCCCTTGGGGTTGGGCTGCAGCAGCCATTTGGGTGTGACGTGATTGTAGCGGAATGCTATTTGGGACCGGGTACCTGGCCTTACGGCATAAGGTGCGCACGCACGTCTGGACCCTGGAGTCTGGATGTACCTTCTGGGATGCACAGAGGTCAAACATGGGCCTGGGAAAAGTTAAAGCTCCCTGGCAACTAATAATCATTGCCAAATGATCTCAATTGCTTATCTATAGTGTGGGGACAGAGTGGGGGGTGAGAGTGCCTCCTAATAGGGGCCTCCGAGAGGATTCTTTGCCTTGAAGGTTGGGTGGGGAGGAGTCCTCCTGCCCCGGGAGGTGAGTCCTAGAACTGTGGTCCCTGCTCTGAAGCCTGGGAGTGAGACGGTCCAAGATGGCTAATGCTGCAGCCCCCAGCCCACCTCTGACTCCTAGAAGGTGGTTCAGGGGAAGACCCAGATGAGGGCCTCCTTCCCCTCGAGGCCAGGCGTGTTGGCTAGTGGCTTCTGAGGTCTCCTAGTTCTGGGAGGATGAGTCTGAAGGCAGCCTGGCCTCCCAGGACCTTGTGTGAGAACGATGCCACCCCTCCCCGAGCGTTAAGCAGTCGCTGCTGTCAGGCCAGCTGATCCCGGAAGCCCTCCCTTGCATGGGGCTCGTGGGCATGATGTGTTGAGTCCTGGTGCAAGTCTGTCAGAACTCCGCGTGTTGGTGCGTTTAATCAGAGGATAAAGCGCAGCAATCTGTGTAAGTGGAGAAGTGGGTGTCATCGTGAGTGGTAAGGGAAGGGCTTCGTGATCCAGCGTCAGCCCCACACGTGGCCTTGTTTGGACCTGGCTCTCATCTCACGTCTGTAGAGAAGCTTTACTTCTCGCTGTTCTCAGGGGAGGGGTCCTGTAATTTGCAGGAAATCGTAGGAAACGCAGAGGCAGTAAATAAGGTGTAACTTTCGCTAATAAAATAACAATGACAGCGGTGAATCTGGACCTCTGACCGGTCGCAGGAGAGGGCTGGGTATATGCCCNGCTGTTCTCAGGGGAGGGGTCCTGTAATTTGCAGGAAATCGTAGGAAACGCAGAGGCAGTAAATAAGGTGTAACTTTCGCTAATAAAATAACAATGACAGCGGTGAATCTGGACCTCTGACCGGTCGCAGGAGAGGGCTGGGTATATGCCCTGGCTTGCCTGGTTCTGCTTGCTTCTCAGAGCATTTTCCCACAGTTATCAGTGAACGAAATGGAATCCTACTCTGCTTTGAGTATGAAACATATTTCGGCTGAATTCCAAGGCAGGGTCTATCACAAGATATTTTTATATTCAAAGACCTGCTGGGTCACTGTGTGAGCAGTAAGCTTGCCTTGAGTTATGAATGAAGCTGCTTTTTTTTTTAAAAAGTTCTTCCTCCCGCCTTCAGTTTTTGCCTTCACCTTGTAGTTACCTTTGTGTGGCGCAGTATTGTTTGATCAATATACACTGTTCTTCCCAGCATACTGGTGTTGGACAGTGAGAGGCAGGGGGTGGGCGTAGAAACATTCATGCGCCCTTTCTCCGCATCCCACCCTCTCCTGGACGTATTTCCCACCATGAAGACAGCAGACGCTTTCTTGAAAGCCTGGTGTTTTGTGAGACTGACCTCATCCTAAGTTACAAATGAAGATTTGAGTAAAAACGGGAATTTGCTAAGGGCTTGGATTTTGGGGGGAGAGGTGGAATTCTGAGATAAGCTGAAAGATAAAAGGTGCCTTCAGTAGAAGGGCTGGCATCCCGCCAGTGTCCAGGGAATTTGTTTGGTTAGTGGACTCTGATTATTCCTGGAATGTTAGATCTTATTGACAGATAAGTTTATCAATAAATATACCATAGAGTGCAGCTCGCTCTTCCTTTCATACTTTCTTTCCTATCTACCAGCACCCCCACCCCCAGCACTGTGCACCCCTAAGTTAGGTTACTGCCTTTGTCTTCAGAGTCTCTTTGCACCTACCCACCCCTCCTGCTTCCTAGAGTCACCTGATACTTGTGGGAGCTGAGATGGTCTCACACAGACAGGGCTTTCACAGGGGTTCTGAAAAGGAAAGGGGGCCCCCAGGGGCCTCCCCACAGTCCGCAGCCCTCCTCAGTGGAGCACCCCCACTCCCCAGCCCAGATACCTGGGTAGCTTAGCCGAGAATCAGGCCTTTGTGCAGCTTTCTCAGGCGTCAGGCTCGGGGGCTGGGAAGTTTGGGGAAACCACCCGCCGAGTGTGCACAAATACGGAGGTGGCATTTCCTGCTCGGAACTTGGGGCTACCTGCCTGCGGACGACAGGGAGCGCTGTGTCTTCTGTCAACTTGGGGTGGGTGCTAGGGGTGGGTGGGGAGCTGGTCTGGGTCTGAACACCCAGGACCTCGCTTCACGGCAAAGACGGGTCCTGTCTTGGCGCACGGTTTTGTTTGGCAGAGCGTGCAGGCAGGCCGAGAAAACCTGACCTTTGCGAGCTGACCCTGGTTTCTGAATACTGAGCTGCTGTTTATCTGTGTTTCAGAGGTCCTACACTTTGCTTGTGGAGGCGTGGGATTCCAGCAACGACACTGTCCGTAAGTATCAAGCCACGGGCTCAAGCTGTGAGTCTGGAAGCACACAGCAGGTCCCCGCGCCTGTCAGAGCTCTTCTGTACCCACCCACCCCCCACCCGGAACCTCTCCGTTGGACCTTTGTCCATCCCTTCCCCTAGAATGTTCCCCTGGAATATTAAGTGGCCAGAACAGATTTCTAGTTAACTCAGCCCCTGAATACAGGCCTTAGATTATCTTTAGGATAGCGATCTTAATGGTTTTACAACTCTCAAACCTTGTAGACTGTGAAAGGATCAAAGTCGTGACTTTTAAAAAGTCCATTTAAATTTTAAGTGAGCGTTTAATCTCTCATCAGAAAGATAAAGCCCCAGGGAGGTGGCTCTGGGCTTGGAAGACCTTGAATTTCACGCGGTGGGCAGGTGAGCCCTGAGCGGTCTGTTTCCCACACGGGGCATGACAGTCCTTTCGTTGAAGCTGGTTCCAGTGCCTCGCGGCCACCACGCTGGCCTTGTCCCCTTCTGAAAGCTGACCCTGTTCTCAGCACGGGGCCCTCTGAGGTTGGGCGGGTGGGTGGGTGCAGGGGCTGGGGGAGCCCTGGAGGACGGGAGTGGGAATGGCAGCCGAGTGGCCAGAACAGGGCCTCTGCTCTTGAATTGCACCTTCACACTACGCCTCCCCTCCCTGGCTGATTCTGTCAGTACCCCTTTGCCAGCAGGACCAGGGTGGTTGTCATGGGGAATCTTGGTTCACACTGAAATCCGAGTCTGCTTGCTCAAGAGGAGGGGCTCATCAGCCTGCTGTCCCTAACCTCTCCGTCTGCGGGGCTCATCCTCTGACCCTGACCCTTGGAGTGCTGCTGCTGGTAACATTTCCCTCTCTTCTCACCTAACTTTTTCTTCCTGACTCTGGGATCGGTGAACACCAGAAAGGGCACCGGTAGGGCCCGCCCTGGCTCACTGGGCTGCCTGGGCCCACCTGGTTGCTGCTGAGCCCGTTACCAGGGGCTGCAGGCTGTTTGGGTCACCACCTCCCTTTGGCATCTGAGTTGAGATCTGTCGTCCCCGAGCGGTGCCCTGTCCCGCTGTTGGGGAGGGCGAGGCGGGGAGTCTCTGCCCAGCCTGGGTTGTGGCTGGTGCCAGTCAGGGTTGTGGGCATCTGTTGGTTCTGGTCCTTCCCCTGCCATGCGTTGGGGGCTGGGTGAGCGTTACGTCACAGGGACCTGGTTGCAGGGGTCGCTAAGCATTGGGGTGATGGGGGTGGGGCAGGAATAGGCTCCTCCGCTCTCCTGGTGTCCATGTTGACACAGGCTGGTGGAGCAAGCATCCTTGAGGTTCCTGCTGGCTCCTAGTGAGAGCCGGATCAGGATACCTGCTGGGGTCTGCAGGGAGCCCTGAGCATCTGCAGGGCCCTTCCGAGGCCTCCCATCAACCCACAGGCCAGGGGGCTCTTCCCCGGAAGTGGGGGCCCTCCCAGAGCTGCCTGGGGTTGTCTGCTCCATTTGGGGGTTCTGGAGCCTCTCGTCCCTTGCTGGGAGGTAAAACCATGGAAGTGCACTGAAATGTTGGGGTGGGGATAAAGGGTTTTCAGACCTTTACTCCTGCAGTGAAGGGTTGCCTCCAAGTCACGGGGTGTCCCCTGCAGGGCACTGAGGCTCACGTTGTGAACCTGATGAGGAGGGGCTGGGGTTTGCTGGGAGTGGCTTACCCACTTGCTGTTTCAGCCTCCCTTCCGCAGTGCTTCCAAGGTATCCTGAGTTATAGCATGTTCAGAAGCCAATGGGTCCTCTTCCCTTCCCCAAGCGGAGCTTGCCTGGGGCTCTCGGTGGGTGACTGGCACCAGCGTTTGAACGCCCAGGACCATAATCCAGGAGCCTGGGCAGCACTGCCTATGCGCTGCCCTCTCTCCGCGTCGGCTTCTAGTCCACCTCCGAGTCCTGAAAGTCTTGTGTCCAGCACTCGCTGGCATCTCGCTGCAGTCCTGGGCTGCGCCACCGTCTGCTCCTGCCTGAACTCCTGTAGTCGTGGCTGAATTAATGGCCCTCTGTCTGCCCTGGTCCGCTTCTGGTGCTCTCTGTGTGCTCCTGCCATCTTCATCTTTTCAAAGTGTAACGTCTGAGTGTCACCCTTCTAAGGGCCATTTGGCAGCTTCCTGCTGTCCTTGGGACAAGTGTCTCTGTGGTACCAGAGCCCACCGCGCAGCCCGGCTTGGTCTCCCTGCCGCTCCATCTCGCGGGTCACACTGTTGTCTGTCACGGCCGTATGATCACACCCCACCAGTCACCTTCCTGTTCTCAGATGCATCACATTCTCTCCGGCCTTGAGGCCTTTGCACGGGCTGTTCCTCTCCCTGGAGTATTTTGCTTTTTACTCCTTCACGCTCTGTGCCCCCCCAAGGGGACTGTCCTCCATGAGGGCAGAACCTGAAGACATGTAGTAACCCAAATGGAGCTGGCTGGTCTTTAAGGACCAAACAAGGCTTCAGATTTAGAGGCAGAGCCCTGAGCTTTGGAACTGAGAATTCCTTCTCACAGCAGCTCGGCAGTGAACCCTCAGGAGCAGAGCCTGGCCCACTCGAAGCCCAGGAGATACACGTGTATTAGAAAGTGTTGTCTGAGGCTGGCCTTGCTGTCATCTGCCCCCAAGGTCATCGCTGTTCCCTCTCAGGACTGCACTATCTAAGGGTGTAGATTTTACTGTTTCCCAGAGCAAATGATTTCTTTTTATCACTCTGATCAATAGGTATGTAAACACGAGTTGGCATCCTTAGACCAGATTTTCCTTATACCTTACTTAGCCTTCCTGGCCAAGGTTGCCATCTAGATTTATGGTTGGCGTGGTTCCAGGGTTCTGCTCATACTTGCCTCTCATGCCCTCCTCCTTGGCCTGCAGAGCTGTTGTGGGTGCTTTGCCTTCCATCTTCACGCAGTTCATGATCGCAGGAAGGCCTGCTAATATCCCCTTCTACTCTTTATTACTATTTATTATCATTGTTATCTTTGGCTGTGCTGCAAGGCCTGTGGGATCTTAGTTCCCAGACCAGAAATGGAACCAGCGTCCCCTTCATTAGAACGTGGATTCTTAACCACTGGACCGCCAGGGAAGTCCCCTTTCCAGTCTTAAAGCTAGACTGCTGACTAAACTCTCCCAGAAACACTGGTAGTGCCCCGAGCTGATAGGAAGTGATTCAGGAGGCAGGAGCTTAGAAGAAGCAGTCAGTAGACATGCTCTCTCTAACCTGGATCCAGGGAGTGTGTCACAGACACACTGGGCTCCCTCTCAGCCCTTAGGGAGAATCTGTCATGCAGGTGTGAGGGCAGCTGTACAGCCCTGTCCGCCCCATTGAGGATTCCGACATGATGTCCCACAACATCTCCCGGAAACAGCATACCAGAGCACTGACTGATGACACGGCAGCCTGTGCCTTTCGGATTACCCTGGACTCCCGTGTGAACTGTTTGTTGTTACCTGCCTGAGTGGAGGGGAGGCCTTGGAGCCAGGGCCAGTGTGTTTAAGTAATTCCTTTATTAAGATCTCATCGTCACATGGTAATAGCTCACTCCACTTTTTAATTGACCCAGCAGAGCAAACACACAGTTAATAGAGGGACATTTTTATCATTCTTTGGCCCGTGTTTATTTGCAAAACTCAGGTTAGGAAAGCGTTCTCTCCAAGTGCTTCATGCGTGCTGGGCTGTAGGTCTGCAGGTATGCGGGCTTGTCCAAGGCTTGTCCTGCCCAAAGGCAAGCGCCCAGAGGGTGCGGACTGGGTGCTGTTTGAGGTGGAGGGTGGCCGAGGCCACCCAGGAGGCCCGTGTCCTGGTCACCTGTGGCGTTTGCCCAGCCTTGCAAATGAGCACAGGCCCTGGGCCTAGAAAAACAGGGGTGTGGGTGGGTAAGAATCACAAAGATTCTGTATGCAGGCCCTAACAGTCGCTCCAAGGCAGCCTTGGATTTGACAAGGTGTCCAGGGTTGGTGCTGGCAGGTTTAAGAAAATAAACACAGGACTAGGCTAGGTGCTGACTTGGGGCCTCGCTTCCTTCTCACAGCCCTGCCCTGAGCTCTGGACACCTGAGTTGGGAGCTGTTTTTGTATTTGTCTCTTACCCCACTAACTGATGAGTGACCTCAGGGCAGGGACCACTGCCTCTTTCTGGAGCCGCTTCGGCCCCGGGTGAGTCTAGGCACTCTTTAAGGAACTTAACTTGGCTGGAAAAAACCCTCAGTTCACCTGTCTGTAAACTGGGGTGAATGATTCTCCCATCTGCCCTCTGGGCAAAGGGGAAAGTTCAAATACATCAAGTTCATGGTATTGCTGTTTAAACACCAGCTTAAGAGGCAGCAAAGTTTTCAACTTAAAAAAAACACCCAGAGTTACTCTTTGGTTTCCAGTGGAGAGTTTGAGAGTAGACACAGCTTTTTTAAAACAAAATACACAACTCTAAAACCAGAAAAGAAAGGTTGCTAACCTTGACCTGGGATAAGGAAATTTCTTGGAGAGTAGCCTTCCATAAGAGAGGGGCCTCTTTCTATTACATATAAAGAGCTTTTGCAAACCAGTATTACCAATAGCAATAGAAGATTTGGTGAAGGAGAGAAACAGGCTTGCAGTTCAGGGGAACAGATACACATGGTTTTGTCAAAAGGGTCCTCACCATCACTTAAATACTTATTAAATGAGAAGGTCCAATAACACACAGTGTTGGCACTGCTGTTGGGAAAGTTTCCTCTGCTGGTGGGAGAGCAGAAGGACAGGGCTTTGTTTCTGGTGCTTGGAGTTTTCTGGGTGGAAGTGGGTTGCTTACGTGTGTGTCTTTGACCTAGTACTTCTGTTTCTGGGATATTTCTTTCTTTTAGAACCACATGCAGGCATATATGTTCAAGGCTGTTCCTTGTGGCCTTATTAACAAAAGGCCAAAAACAACCTCAATGCACATGTCAGAAGTGAGGTAAATAATTTCACTTTATTGAAATACTGGAAGTAAGAAGGTCAATGTATGGTGGTTGCCTCTGGAGAGTGAGGTGAATGGCTCATTTTCTGTCCTTTGTACTGTTTGAATTTTGTACCAGGTGCATTTGTTATTAAAAANCAACCTCAATGCACATGTCAGAAGTGAGGTAAATAATTTCACTTTATTGAAATACTGGAAGTAAGAAGGTCAATGTATGGTGGTTGCCTCTGGAGAGTGAGGTGAATGGCTCATTTTCTGTCCTTTGTACTGTTTGAATTTTGTACCAGGTGCATTTGTTATTAAAAATCATCAGAATGGTTCAGGGAGAAGTCTCCGATGTGAAGGCCACTGTGATTAATCCTTTTTTTTTTTTTTTCCCCCTCTAGAACCTGATAGCATCATTGAAAGGGCTTCCTACTCAGGCATGATCAACCCTGGTCGGCAGTGGCAGACACTGAAGCAGAACACAGGGGTTGCCCACTTTGAGTATCAGATCCGAGTAACCTGCGATGACTATTACTACGGCTTCGGCTGCAATAAGTTCTGCCGACCCAGAGACGACTTCTTTGGACACTATGCCTGCGACCAGAATGGGAACAAAACGTGCATGGAAGGCTGGATGGGCCCGGAGTGCAACAGAGGTGTGTGGGTGTGCTCGACGGCTGTCACCGTGAGGGCTGCGGTCTCACCCGCCTCCGGTCAGCTGGCATCTCGGGCTGGAAGACGAGGGCTGTTTTCTAGGCCCCAAACACAAAGCTGCTGTCGGTACCCCCTCCCCCAGTGAGCCGTGCCCGCTAACCCCACACAGTGGCTCCATCTCTGGAGCAGTCCTGGGCTAAACGGTTGCCACCTGACGCTCAGACCTACCAGCTCAGCCTGTGAATGAATGGCTGACATGGGTGTGTACGGGCCACACCCCCACGGCCTTGATTCAGGGCTGCAGTCCGCACTCCAGAGCTGCTCCTGGGATCAGACCAAGGCCAGACTCCAGCTCATTCCAGTTCCAGCTCAGTCTCTTCTCCTTTGCTTGCTGCCCTTGCTGCCTTCTCTCTGCCCAACCCTGCTTCTCAGGGTCCGTGCTTAAGGCCCCTGACCTCACACAGATGCTAGCTGAGACGGGGTTACCCAGCCAGTGTCTGAGAGCCTGTGAGAAAGGTGGCCTCCTGGCAGCCTTCACTGGGCATCTCTGGGGGCACGGCCTTGGGGGAGAGAGTGAGCGGTGAATTGAATGTACCCACGGTGGGATATACCTCCAGACGTCCCATCGACTGTCAGGCCCAACTGCTAGAATTCAGGGAGTTAACACCAGTTCACAGATGTGCACAGAATTGTCTGTGGGCTTCACCTTTACAAAGATTCTCGTTCAGAGCAAATTGGTGGGTAATTCTAGTTACCAATTTAATAGGCCCTTATGAACATTAATGTACTTTGCTTGGTTCATATAATTTGGTAAATTCCTTTAAGATACACTCAAGTTAAAAAATGAATTTTTGAACTGTGGCTGAAGGGCAGGGCAAAGAATTTGCTGGTCTCTCAGGCAAAAATGCTTTCTTAAATAATTAGACAGGAATTTGAAAAGGTAGCCTTTCTGGGATCCAAATGAAAGGACTGATAAACATATTTTAAATAGTTGGTGTTCTAAAAATCAGTAACAGTTACTTAAAATGCTCTGCCCGCTATTTTTTAATGTCTGTTCAAAAACTTTTTTCTGTAAAGGAAGCAGAATTGCTTTGTAGGAATACTTTGCAAAAAAAAAAAAAAAAGTACCACTAGATCTGGCTGGTGGATTAGCCCGCCAAGCAAGGTCGGCCTGGTTGGCTTTGTGAGTCCCGTGGGGTTTCTGAGACCCAGGTGTTTGGTCTAAGGGCTCTAGGAAGGCTGGAGGATGGAGGAAGGAAGATGACCAGGGGAGGATTAGGCCTTCTGTTTGTTTTGGCGAGGGTGGGAGCTGGGCAGGTATCCTTCAGAGGCACCCCTTCCCCTACCCACTTGCCTGCTTTTTGTCCACAAATAGTGTCGCGTTTGAGGATCTGCTCGCGTGGCCTTGAAGTTTAAAGCTGGATTCATTCTTGGGGCACCTCCCATCTTCCTCTCCTTATAGTGTGCTTGAAATGAGATCTCTTAAAACAGTGGATTTTGTCGGACGAGGCCATTCCCGTGACTGTGGCCGTGTCAGAGACTGGCAGTGCTGACGTACCCTTCTTTGTTTTCCTTTATCTTTTTTACAGCTATTTGCCGACAGGGCTGTAGCCCCAAGCATGGGTCTTGCAAACTCCCAGGCGATTGCAGGTAAACAACTTGACTTTTTTTTCCCCCCTAATAATTATTCCTTTAATGCAAAAAGAGGACTGACTCTAGTGTGAAAATGCCTATCTTTCATTGGAGGACAAGAAAACTTGACCAAAAAAAATTGAAATAAGCACATCCGAAGCTTATTAAATTATACCAGCTGTCCACTGGAATGTACATGCTTCTCTCTTGGGAAAAAGAAACTTCTGGGCATAGCGAGTGACTTCATGTATTAACGGTTCTGTAAATTGATAACACGTTGTTATAATCTTCTCCTTCAAGTGCTAATGGACTGTCCAGGACTGGGTTGGTGCTGGGGGCTCTCTCCTCCCCCACCACCGCCGTGTTCGGGCTGCTGGCCCTCCCCCACTTTTCCCATCAGTAGGGAAAGTGGAGCATTCTTTAGAATGGGATTAGCAGGAGCTCCTGGCCCCTTCGCAGGCGGGAGCCGGCCGGTGCTGAGAGGTTAATGGCTGGGCTGGAATCTTGTCAGTTGAGCCTGATGAATGTAGACTTTTGCTGCCGACCTTTGAAGTCTGTTCTTTTATGGTCCGGGACAATGCAAGAAGCCAAACCTAGTCCTCCCCCCGCCGCTTCAAGCTTACAGCTTTCGGAACTTCTTGAAATGTGCCTCATGGCCCATGTGGGAAAGACTTGTCTCAGGAAATGCTGTGGGTGTCTGTGGCCTTTTGACAGGAGCACCCGCTTTACTCCCTTCCCAAACCTGAAGGATTAGCAGATTTAACGTGACACTACATGGGTCCTTCGGACCTGTTGTTTTCACGCCCAGAGCCACTCCAGTTTGAGCCAAGGGCGGCTTACGAATCCGTAGTCTAGAGCAGTGCCTCTCAAACTGAGTTACCTGGGGTTCTTGTGAGGTCGCGAATTCTGAGGCGGTGGGCCGGGGTAGGGGGAGGCGGGGGAGTGGATGTCGAGTCTCAGCAGTTGCAGCAAGTCACTTGCAGCAAGCCTCCAGTGACGCCGCTGTTGCTGGAGGGACAAGCCTCTGTACTCAGTGTCATTCCCCTGATTAACGGGGGTGTGTGGAAATGCAGGTTCCAGGTGCCACGCTGCACCCGGATGATCCCACCCCCTCAGCTGGGCCGAGAGATCTGCGTTTTGACCGGCCCACCTCAGCCACATGGTTTTGCTGCTCGGAAAGTCTAGAGGACCTCCATGGTCGCCTGCACCTCGGGGTGCTCCCTGCTGCCTCTGCTCGCCGGGAGCACTGAGCTCTCAGGCTTGGGGCTGAAGTGTAGAGCTCAGGGCCACTGAGGTCAAACGGAAGAGGCTGCTCTGAGACGCCTCTGTCCTTGCACTCCAGAGAGGCGATTGTGCTCCGGGAGGCCGAGGGGCTTGGGGCGGACCCTACCAGTGGGGGCAGCTGGCGCCGTCAGGGGGAGCAGGCCCTGCTCCTGGAGGGTGCTCGCGGGTTCAGAGCAGCCGAGCTCGCGGGCACCCGCCAGGCCTGCGTTGGACTCAGATGACTATCAGCCAGGGGCTGATTTCTGCTCCCGTCATCAGAATAAACACGCTGCCGGGGAGGCCCTCCCAGCCAGAACAACAGGCTTTGTCTCCAGAGCTGAGCCCTTCCTCTCTCAAAGTCTCCCTCCCACTCCTGCCTGGACACGCAGGCCCTTACTGACTGAAGGTGTGACTTTCCCACACGGTATTTGCATAGCCTCCCACCCAGCTCCTTCCCCTTCCCTTGAAAGAAAAATGAAAACAGAACCTTCTCGAGGCCCGAGGAGGTTCTGGTCGGCCCTGCTGCTCACGTAGCTGGATGGCCCGCGACCTGTAAGTGGCCCTCTGGATGGTGGCCGAGAAGGGTGTGGTTTTGTCCCGTTTCCTCCACATGAGAGAACCTGCCTGCCTCTCTTGCTCCCCAGTCGACCTGGGTTCCTTTTCCTGGACGCACGGTCTTGCTTCATTGCGAGCCTGCCAATAATATCAAACTTAATTGTGAATCATCCTGTGAGGAAAGTCGCTTCAATTTCTCATGAGAACCTTAATCATATAGTATTAAACTGGGATAACTTTGTGGATGCCTGTTTTAGGGTCAGTATTTTTATTTGTTTTCTTTTGAAGTCATCCGTGGCCTCTTGTGGTTCCTTTTTTATGCTTGGGGATCCAGTCTCTCATTAATTAAGAGCTGAGGGCAGGTCCTCAGCTGTCTCTTCTTGCATTTTGTTAAGCAAATTGAAGAGGTGTAGCAAACCCTCATTTGGGAGGTAACAGGGGAAAGGCAGTGGCAAGAAGGCTATTTCCAAGTCAGCTTCCTCTTAATATCTGCCTTCTAGGCTAAGAGTATCGAAAGCATCACCCCGAGCTCCCACCAACTTGAGGGTCCACTTTTAAAGAAATTGCTACCAAAGCATTGACTTTGTTCTTATTTTACTCCATTAAATAGTCATTTGTCATTTAGACTGAAGTTTCATTTCAGATCAACCGGAATCCTGTGTCTGATTTTTAAACCACACATCCTGGTGGTTCTCTGTACTGGGGCGTGGATGGCTTGCTTTTAGAAGTTAGGAAGTGGTTAGTCAGAATTCTCAGGGGCTAAGTTGACTCGCGGCCATGGGTGATTAGCTATTAGCTGGATCCCTATAATTTTCCCATGACGAAGGTTTTTAGCTTGCCTTCAGCTCTCTGGAAGCAGAAAGCCTTTGCATCTCGGGGTGCTTGTTTTCCCAAGTTCAGCTGAGTGGGAAGGGGGAGACGGTTCTGACACGGCTTTCGTGGGCCCACCGTGGAAATGCTTGCCTGTCGCTCTCCCTCGCCCACCCCCGCTTCACTCTGCCATGGGGGCCCCCTCCCCTCTGCTCCAACCTGTTTGCTGAAGCTGGATTTCTGAGAAGACACAGTTGCAGAGGGCTTGAAACCTGAGGGAAGAGTAGCTGAGCCCTGCCCCAGGTGAAGGTGTGTGCTTCTGGTTTTGTTTGAGGATCAAAGGCACTCTCTGGCCTCCAGAGAGTCCGATTAGTGATGCGCTTGTTCATAAAGGAAACACACCTCCATTCTCCAATACTGGATTAACTGAGTTGACTTGGGTTTTGCGAAGTGAGAAATAACTGCTATAGGATAAAGAGCATAAGCAGCCACGATGATGGGTCATAGGTCACCCACAGAGCTGGCTCTGAGCGCCGTCTGCTTTCCTCTCTGTCCCTGCAGACGTGTGTCCAGAGATCCAACCCCACCTCTGCGAGGAAGGGTGCCTCCTCCCTCCTTGTCCCCTCTCAGGACGCCTCCTTGGGAGGCAGTTTCCTGCCACCCTTGATATCTTGATGCCTCGTTGTGTGCTGCGGTCACGCCTTGCTCTGAGAGGGACCCCAGTGGAGCTGTGGTGTAAAACTCGCCAATTTGCAGGACTTGTGCGTGGCTGCTGTCACTGGAGGGAGCGCCCTCTCCTCCACCCCCAGGGCTTGATTGATTCCCCACGCTGGGCTCCTGCGGGAACCCGAGAAGAGAGAGGGGGGGCTTTGTGCAGGAAGGCCCTGCGTGGGCCTCTTCCCTAGATAGCCCGCCTTTTGTCGGGAGTCACCTGGGCCTGGGAGGGGCCCTCAGTCCCACTGTGAAAATGTTTGTTTAGAGGGAACCCCTGAACGGACTTTGGGTGTCTACCAGGCAGTCACCAGAACTAGCGAGCCTGGGCTTCGAACGCTCGTGTTTTCCGGCTCAGCTCTCCCCGCCAGCTCTGGAGGGTAAGGGCTGGCGTGCTGTGTGTCCCCAGGTGCCAGTATGGCTGGCAGGGCCTGTACTGTGACAAGTGCATTCCGCACCCTGGCTGCGTCCACGGAACGTGCCACGAGCCCTGGCAGTGCCTCTGCGAGACCAACTGGGGCGGCCAGCTCTGCGACAAAGGTGCGTCCACGCGGGGCTGGGTTTCCACTTACTCCGAATCTGCTTGAACTTGCCTTTAACACTGTGAGTTTGGGTTTATTTCTCTTGGTTTTAGTTTGCAAAGAGGAATGGGTCTTGGAACGCAGCGGATGGGCAGTCTCTCTGATCTTTGAGAGACTTCTTTGGGGTCTTTTTGGCAGATCTCAACTACTGCGGGACCCACCAGCCGTGTCTCAATGGGGGAACTTGTAGCAACACAGGGCCTGACAAATACCAGTGTTCCTGCCCCGAAGGGTACTCCGGGCCCAACTGTGAAATCGGTAAGTGGTCTACGCACAAAGAGAGCCCCGTTTCTACCCTTTGTCTGCTCAAGTCAAATACACTTAGAGACTTGGAAAAGGTGAAACTGTCCTCCGGTGTTAAGACCTGTGCTCCCAGCAGCTCCGTGACTCTCTGAAACCTCCCTCCAGTTGCTCAAGTGTTTTGGGTGTGGCTGATTGCATTGGGGCGGTGTGTGCAGGGCAGTGACCCATCTCCCAGTCGGAAGCTGGGAGAAAGGTGACCAGAGCTTAGCGAGAAAGACGACTTCCTTTTTCCCCAGACACAGCTGGGTTGGGTCCCACACTTGCTTTCATTTCTATTTTTTTATTTATTTTAAATTGATGATTGGTTTACAGCATTGGTTTGATTTGTTGATCATACATCAACATGAATTAATACGTTGTGCATGGGATTCCCTGGTGGCTCAGACGGTAAAGCGTCTGCCCGCAATGCAGAAGACCCGAGTTCGATCCCTGGGTCGGGAAGATCCCCTNTTTTATTTATTTTAAATTGATGATTGGTTTACAGCATTGGTTTGATTTGTTGATCATACATCAACATGAATTAATACGTTGTGCATGGGATTCCCTGGTGGCTCAGACGGTAAAGCGTCTGCCCGCAATGCAGAAGACCCGAGTTCGATCCCTGGGTCGGGAAGATCCCCTGGAGAAGGCAATGGCACCCCACTCCAGTACTCTTGCCTAGAAAATCCTGTGGATGGAGGAGCCTGGTGGGCTGCAGCCCGTGGGTTTGCAGAGTCGGACACGGCTGAGTGACTTTACGTTCACTTTTCTTTCACGTGTGTTAACACAGGTGTGCCCATGTCCTCTGCCTCGCGAGTCTCCCTCCCACCCATCTCCACCCCTCTAGATTATTACAGGGCCCCAGCTTGATCTCCCTGAGTCGTGCAGCAAATGCCCGTTGGCTGTCTGTTTACACACGTTAGCGTACATGCATCATTTCTTGGACAAGC
>SJYA01001920.1:637439-654469 GCA_006410615.1 Neotragus moschatus | reverse complement strand
CAAGCTCGCGCTGGTGGCCTGGGGGTGGGCTTTGGGTGGGGTGGGCGGGGGGCTCGCGTCCGGTAGCCTCTTGGTGAGCTTCCCATGCTGATGGCCCTCTGGTGTCCACAGCGGAGCACGCCTGCCTCTCTGATCCCTGCCACAACAGAGGCAGCTGCAAGGAGACCTCCCTGGGGTTCGAGTGTGAGTGTTCTCCGGGCTGGACTGGCCCCACGTGCTCCACGAGTAAGTCCGGGCTTTGAGCCATGTCCTTTCTCAGCGTGGGGGGGTGTGGTGCGGGCCGCAGATCCCTATGTCGAGATACAGGACTGTTGAGGCCCTGTGTCATCTCAGCGCCAGGTCTGTGTCTGTGGGAGGAGCAGATGTGCTCCAAGGTCTGGGCTGAGCTTCCGGCCCTGCCCGGGGAAGTCCCCAGGCTCCCCTGTCTGAGGCAGCTCCTTGAGTCAGCACGTGCAGCTCTGACGGGAAGAGGCTCCCCGGGAAAGCTGCTCCCTTTGCACGTGTCCCCTGGAGCCCTGCCTCCTCTGGGTTGAATCCTGGGGGCAGAGGTTCTCCTCGAAGCCCTGCAGATGCCACCTGTAGGGGAGGTTGGCACTACTGAAGTTCATCGTGGGGACAAACGTTTTCCAAGAGGGATCAGGGCTACCGAGTTACAGATGTGTGGGTCCTACCGTTGCCCTTGGAGGTGGGGAGTCTGCACGCCTTAACAAGCCCCTGGATTCCTGGGGTCATCGACTCCTGAGAGCAGGAGGCGACACAGTTAAGGACTGGTCTCGGGGTTGGGATCGCCCCACCACTTGTGGGACTCCGGTTGCTGCCAACCGTGCCCTGTTTCAACAGAGAAAGGTGGCGTCCTCTCTTCCCATCTCCTGGGGCATGTAGGCTCAGCGAGCAGGTTCACAGGGAGTCTGCTACCTCCTGAGTGTGCAGGAGACCACCCCTCCAAAGGCCCTGGAGTCCAGTGCAGAAGTGGGAGGTGGGGTACCCCAGGCATGTTATTTTGGGAGAACTCTGTGAGCAGATAAGAATGTGATCTCTTTCACCAGTGGAGAAAGTTATTTATCCTTACCACTCCTGAGCTACCTCTGAGCTGCGATGAAACTTTCCTTTAGAAATAAAGGTGGGCAGAGATGGTGTCCCAAATTACCAAGGGCTGACGCCCAGGAATCCAGCTGGCTCTCCTGTCTGCTTAGGTCGGGGATTAGATGAACTGGGCCAGTGGGGGATTTAAAGCTAAAATCGGGCCTTACCGTCATCGTGGCTGTCACTTCACGTGCCTGGCTCTTAAGTGAAGGTCCCTCATGTGAGGGGTGGTATTAAAGTACCTGATTGTCAAATGGTCTGAGATTAAGTTGCCAACCCTCTCTTCTCTGTCAAACAGACATTGATGACTGTTCTCCAAATAACTGTTCCCACGGAGGCACCTGCCAGGACTTGGTTAACGGATTTAAGTGCGTGTGCCCACCCCAGTGGACTGGCAAAACATGCCAGTTAGGTAAGAGAACTCCCGCACCAGGGTTAGCGTGAGCCCTCCAAGCTGTTAGGGAAGATGCATGTGACCGGCAGTGCCAGTTTACGCGCCGTCCCTCCCGAGAAGTCATTTATTATCAAGGGTCGCGCCAGCGAGCCTGGGAGAAATCACTCGTATGCAAATGGCCTGGCTTTTGGAGGCCCTGTGGGAAAGTCGTGGGATTCCTCGAACCATGTCAATCGTCTGTCCCAGAAGTGTTCAGCTGGGTTCCAAACGGGGATGAGCTCATGAGGAATGAGCTGTCTGCATTCTTTCTGCCACTTTCAAATCCCAGCAACTAGGCTGCGCTGGGTTCTGCACAGAAGTGCCTGGTGCTTTCTGCCCTCTGGTTGGGGGCTGGCTGTTCACAGCAGCTGGGAAGTGATCAGTCAGCGTGCCTTATTGGATCATGGCTCGGAGGATTCAGATGTTCCAGATAGTATCTCTTATTTAGCGAGCTTATTGAAATGTCTCACTTCAGACAAACTATGGGTGGTTTCTTTTGTGGGTGTGGGAGGGTTGGGGGTAGAACCCCATTTCTCACTGTTCATCCTCTTTCCTTCAGATGCAAATGAATGCGAGGCCAAACCTTGTGTAAATGCCAGATCCTGCAAGAATCTGATTGCCAGCTACTACTGCGATTGCCTCCCAGGCTGGATGGGCCAAAACTGTGACATAAGTGAGTGACGCTCTCCACACTTTGACTTCCATGACGCCAGGGTGTTGACGGTGTTGGCTGGCTACGTATAGTTAGGCTCCAGGTTTAAGACCCGAGGAGTAGAAGGAAAACCTTATAGAGGGAATGTTTTTGGAGAGGGAGTGTTCGGTGAAAACATACTTGTTATCAGGCTCATTAGCTGGTAAAACGGCCATACACTGATAAGGTGGTTAAAACAATGATGTGAAGTTACAGTAGCTCAGTCTGGAAGAATTACGGAGTGTTCCCACCCAGTAATAACCTTATCACATGGGAAGCACACAGGAAATCTGATTGGAGGTTTTTAATCTGTCCTGAGAGGAGACGGCTTTTCAATTAAGCCCAATTTCAATGTAAATTGCCCCTCTGATGTGACGGCTTGTTTATTTTTTAGATATTAATGACTGCGTTGGCCAGTGTCAGAATGATGCCTCCTGTCGGGTACGTAAGTCTTTGCTTCAGTCAAAACCTTACTGATTGACGACAAGCCTAAAGATTGATGGGACCCTGGGAAAGCTCTGTCCCTGGGGGATTTTCAACTGCAGATGAAAAGTGAGGCTCTGGATGCTTCACCCGGGCTCATGTTACCCCAGCCTCCCTCCCGGGGAATCGTCTTGAGGACGTGCACATAGCAATTCCTCTCTCACGTTTGGAGAGGCGTGGCCTCTCTTTCAGTGAATCAGCTGAACCAAAACAGTCCCGCTGAACCACCGAAGCCCTGTGTTTGTGCAGCACCTGGGAAAACCGCATGTGTTTCTCCCCCTCCTTCTCCTCCTCCAGGATCTGGTCAACGGTTATCGCTGTATCTGTCCACCTGGCTATGCAGGCGAACATTGTGAGACAGATATCGATGAGTGTGCCAGCAACCCCTGTCTCAACGGGGGTCACTGTCAGAACGAAATCAACAGATTCCAGTGTCTGTGTCCCACTGGTTTCTCTGGAAACCTCTGTCAGGTGAGCTCTGCTGGAGCGCGGACGGCCAGGTCTTCACAGACATCTCCTCCTCTCCCTGCATCCCCCGACACTGTCCGGCGAGATAAGCCGTGAAAGGAGACTGCTGAGTGATTGCCTTCCGGTGTCTGTTGATTTATTTTTCGCTGGAGGATAATTGCTGTGCGATGTTGTGTCTGCCGTGCCAACAGTGTGAATCGGCCATAAGGACACACGTGTCCTCTCCCTCGTGAACCTCCCTCCCGCCCCCCCACCAGCCTGTCCGTTTCTTTTTGTCGGTTTCATCCCAGACCCAGCGCTCTCCCACTCTGCCCGGCTTTTTCAAATGCTTACCTGGACAGTGTCTAGGACACAGCTATAAATACTGCTGCGTGTCCTCCTGACAGAAGCAGTTGAAAGGGTCACATTCTGGGGGCCGCTGCCCCAGAGGAGTCATAATCGCGCCTTTGTTTTACTTTGTTCCCTGCCTGATCCCTGGTCCCGCAGCTGGACATCGATTATTGTGAGCCCAATCCCTGCCAAAACGGCGCCCAGTGCTACAACCGTGCCAGTGACTATTTCTGCAAGTGTCCTGAGGACTATGAAGGCAAGAACTGCTCCCACCTTAAAGACCACTGCCGCACCACCCCCTGCGAAGGTACCGCCTGGCCCGCTGAACGCTGGCTCTTCTGTGAAGCTCTTCCTCCTCTCTGGCCATTTGTCACTGCCTTGGGACACTCGGGGCGGGTGTAGATTGATAGCCCCTTTGGAGGGAAGCCAGAACACGTGGAAACAATCTACCCAGGCCGCCAGTGGAGGGCCCTTGCCTGCAAGTAGCCTGGGGAGAGAAGAAAATTCCTGGGACGGGCTGGTCTGCAAGCAGAGACTTTCCCTGGGGCACCCACTTCAGCACAGTCTTCTGCCTTGGTGGTCTCTGCACCAGCACGTACAAAAGCCTCAGGCCACGTGTGGTTCAGGGCATTTAGAGAGCAATCGGGGCAGGTAGAAACCCTGATCTACCTAACTTTAATTCACTTAGATGTGACTAGCGCCTGTGGCTGTGTGAGGTGGCTCAGCCCATAGGTTCTGTAAGTCCGTCCTGCAGCCGTGTGTGCCCCTGAGCGGAGGGGAAAGCTGTTCCTCCTCCTCGTCAGTCAGCTTCCAGCAGAACTGGCGGATGTAGCAGGAAGGGTGGACAGGGCCTGCATGCATGAGCTGCGCGGCTCCACAGGGAGAAAATGCCTCAAAAAAACAAAACACGACTGCTCTCCTCTGCGTGGAGTGCCGGCTTTGCCTGTCAGTGTATGCGGCACGTGGGCGTCTTGGCCCCCCAGGTGCCTTGTGGCTTCTTGGCCTCGGTAGCCAGCGGCACTTGCCTCCGGGAGAGCAGGCGGCCTGGGCCCCGGGTTCGGGAGCGCCGGGTCCTGGCGGGATGCTGAACCTGGGCCTGTCTTGCAGTGATTGACAGCTGTACAGTAGCCATGGCCTCCAACGACACGCCGGAGGGGGTGCGCTACATTTCCTCCAATGTCTGCGGCCCCCACGGGAAGTGCAAGAGTCAGTCGGGAGGCAAGTTCACCTGTGACTGCAACAAAGGCTTCACCGGAACGTACTGCCATGAAAGTAAGGCTGCGTGGCGCCAGGGCCCGGGGGCGAGCGCCCACCCTGCCTGGCCTAGCCGTGGGGGTGGGGGTGGGGCCTGGATCCTCTTAGGCGAGACCAGCCCCGGGGTGCCGTCCAGGATCCAAGACCAAGGGAGTGCTTACCTGAGATCACCGATGCCCCTCGGGTCTCTAGCGCAGTCGTTTCAGAAGGTTCTGAAACCTTCCTAGATAGGGTGGTCCGCCTTCCACAGTAGTTTCCTCCTGGCTCTCACTGAGGAGCTTCGTGCGAGGATGTCCAGTAGAATGGACAGGTTGCCCTTTGGAGGCCCCTGCTTCCCCAGCTGCCTGTCAGGTTCCAGGACAGTCCCGATGGAGTTCAGTGTGGCGGCGTCGGGTGGCTCTTCTTTGAGGAGCTGGAAACTCCTAGGGGAGAGCTGGCGGTGCCATCGCTCATCCTGCGTTCACCCAGGTTCTATGTCCCCTCCTTCCCCAGACATTAACGACTGTGAGAGCAACCCCTGTGGAAACGGCGGCACCTGCATCGACGGTGTCAACTCGTATGCCTGCATCTGCAGCGGCGGCTGGGAGGGGGCCCACTGCGAGACCAGTGCGTCGGGCTCCCGGGATGGCCGCGCTGGGGGTGGGGGCAGAGGCAGCCCAGCAGGCCTTTCCCTGTAGTGAGGATGGAAGCGAGGCCCCAGCAACTCCTGCCCTGGGACGGGAGAGCCTGTGTGCTGTTAGCACTTGGTGGTGCTCATGCCAGCCCGCGGGAGGGAGCTTCTGTGGAGACGCTTTGAGAATTAGCCCCTGGAATTAGCATGCTTGACATCCTGGCTTACAAAGAAAGGGGTCATCTTTTCTGCCCATCCTGAGTTTAACTTCCATGACTTGTCCTGGGCTCCTTTATTCCTGGGAAAGGCTGACCCTGCTTACGTCCAGCTTGGCCATGCTGGTTTGTGAACTGGGAGTGGAAAATGGGGTGAAGGTGGAGAGACGTGCCTCTTAGACGTCGTGGGGCGTTGAAGGGCCTGGGAGTGTCTTCAGCGGGGTGTCTGCTCTCACTGCAGACATTAACGACTGCAGCCAGAACCCCTGCCACAACGGAGGCTCCTGTCGCGACTTGGTCAATGACTTTTACTGCGACTGTAAAAACGGGTGGAAAGGCAAGACGTGCCACTCACGTAAGTGGGGGCCGGTGGGGACCCTGGCCGGTGTCCGTGGGAGCAGGGAGGGCGGCCCGGGCTCACGCCAATCTCCTCATGCAGGTGATAGCCAGTGTGACGAGGCCACGTGCAATAACGGTGGCACCTGCTATGACGAGGGGGACGCTTTCAAGTGCATGTGCCCCGGAGGCTGGGAAGGCACGACCTGCAACATAGGTACCTTCTACCTCCGCGGATACGGCGCGTGGGGCATCCGAGGGCCTGGGACTCTCCAGGGCCTGTGTTTTGTCCCTTGCGAGGTCTCTGGAGCCTCAGGGTGCATGGTCTTGTCTGCTCTTGTCTCACAGCCCGGAACAGCAGTTGCCTGCCCAGCCCCTGCCACAATGGGGGCACCTGCGTGGTCAACGGCGAGTCCTTCACGTGTGTCTGCAAGGAAGGCTGGGAGGGGCCCATCTGCACGCAGAGTGAGTGTCCCCCCCTAACCCCGAGCTCTGCAAGGGCCCGTCCTGACCCTTGGGGGCTGTCGATGGAAACCAGAAGCAGAGCTGCGTGATGGCTTCCGTGCACGTCACCTAGGCCTGTTCTAAGGCCTTGATGGGAGGCAGCCCTGGCCTGGGCATGAGAAAGTCACCCACGAGATAAGTGGACACAGATGGCGGCTTGCTTCCTGGCTCTGGTCTGACCGAGAGCCATTCTCACAGCCCCCTGCCCAGCCTTCTCGGGGCCTCTTCCTGTGTACGAGTGTCCCATGGTGACTGTAGCAAAGTGTGATATGGGCCTGGTTCCAATTGAGCAGAGGTCTTAAGCTCCTCCTGCTGGCGTTAATGACAGCCTTATCATTTGGGTATTGTGGAAGTCACCGGTGCTTTTACTTAGGGCTGAGAAGGCTTCGAGTTAAGTTTTTGAAATTTTTTTTTTTGTTTTTTTACTTTCCAGACACCAATGACTGCAGTCCTCATCCCTGGTAAGCATGGCGCCGTTATGCAGGCACTTGTTGGCTGTGACAGGTGTGGGCCTCTCCTGGGCTTCCTGTGTAAAATCCAGCTTCTGATTCAGGAGGGCTAAGGGTTGCTGCAAATTCCTTCTTTCCGACAAGCTCCCAGGCAGTGCCCATCACTCCAGTCCGTGGGCCACACTTCAGTCAGATGGTATCTGCGTTTAGAGCAGTGATGCTCAGATTTGGCCGTACACAGGAATCACCGGGGAGGGTTTAGTGCCTGGGACGTGACTGGAGCTTCTGCAACCAGGAACTGTGAATTGGACACTCTGGGGGTGGGACCCAGGCACTGCTGTATGTGGGCAGAGCTGGGAGCTGCCCATCATAACCGGCATGGGGCCACCTTTGGCGGGGGGTAGTGGCAGACAGGAAGGTGGTAACCAAGCGGCCTTTGCTCTTGTAGTTACAACAGGGCCACGTGCGTGGATGGTGAGAACTGGTACCGCTGTGAATGCGCCCCTGGCTTCGCTGGGCCTGACTGCAGAATAAGTAAGGACCACCTCTGACTGGTATCTCCCCAGCCCTAGTCTAAGAGTTTTCCTCTCTAAAACAGTTATGGCCATGGTTCTCAGTAGCCTTGACAATTAGTCTCCTGCTTCCAGCTGGGAGTAAGATGTCCCTGGCTGGACTCTCCCTCCCATGTGCCTGCTGGCCTTTCCCAGGGGCGCACAGCCCCCCTCGCTCCTGGGGAGAGAGCCTCAGCCACTGCATCTGATGGTTAATTTACTCTGAGGCTCTAAGAAAAGTGTGCTTCTCCTGTGGTAGCATGAAGCGATGGGCAAGGATGCATAGCCCCAGACTTCAGCCACAGGAAGGGCTGAGGCTGTGGTTTCCAAGGCTTGAGCAGGCCCCACTGGAATGATTCAAACAAAATGAGGTCAGGAAATCCAGTTTTTTAGGAAGTTTAAAGTTTATTCTGAGCCTTTTCCCTACTTTTTTATATGCCCTTTCTTTTTCAAANATGCATAGCCCCAGACTTCAGCCACAGGAAGGGCTGAGGCTGTGGTTTCCAAGGCTTGAGCAGGCCCCACTGGAATGATTCAAACAAAATGAGGTCAGGAAATCCAGTTTTTTAGGAAGTTTAAAGTTTATTCTGAGCCTTTTCCCTACTTTTTTATATGCCCTTTCTTTTTCAAAAAAAAAAAAAAAAGTGATCAGTTATGCTTCTTTGTGTATGTTCTTATCCCTCAATAATTATTTAAACTTTTAAACTGGTTCTTCTTGAGGTCCCCAAGTCTGGATCTTCAAGAACTACTGGGTGAGGAAAAGAAAAGTGAAAGCGAAGTCACTCAGTTGTGACCAACTCTTTGTGACCCCATGGACTGTAGCCCAGCAGGCCCCTCCATCCATGGGATTCTCCAGGCAGAAATACTGGAGTGGGTTGCCACTGCCTTCTCCAGGGGGTCTTCCCGATCCAGGAATCAAACCCACGTCTCCAGCACTGCAGGCAGACTCTACCGCCTGAGCCACCAGGGGCTCCACTGGATGGGGGACTTTGTGTCTGTTTCATGTTTCTGAATGAAGGATTGGCAGATTATGGCCTGGGGGCCGAATCTGGCCCACTGCCTGTTTTTGTAAATAAAGTTTTATTGACCCACAGCCACACTCTTGTTTACGTACTGTCAAGGGTTGTTTTCATGCTGCAAGAGTTGAGCAGTTGTGACAGAGACCACATGGCCTGCAAAGCCTATGATATACTTGCTAGCTGACCCTTTTCAAGATCTTTGCTGGCCTCTGTTCTCTAAATTACACTATCAGAAAAGGTGCATTTAATTAAAAATTGCTGTTTCCCCGAATGAGAAATTCTCAGCTGTTAGAAGTCAGGCTAGTGGTGACCCCTGGGAGGCGGTGACCCCTGGGAGGCGGTGACCGGAGACTTTGGCAGGACCGATGGTCATTTCTTCATTCGGGTGCTGGTCACGTGATGAAAATGCACTCAGCCTATACTTAGGCCTACAGATCCTGTCTGTGTGTTTTATCAGAAAAGCATGGGTGCCCCCCATTGAAGCCTAAACTTGAACTCCCTTTCTCCTAGACATCAACGAATGCCAGTCTTCACCTTGTGCTTTCGGGGCAACCTGTGTGGATGAGATCAACGGTTACCGCTGTATCTGCCCCCCAGGGCACAGTGGTGCCAAATGCCAGGAAGGTATGTGGGCCAGGTCCCGCTGCCGTGGGTCCCCTGGGCTGAGTGGGCATTGCAGCCACCTTTTCAACTGTTCGTGTGTGGACACTGTCCTCAGGGAGACAATACAGAGGGCACGTCTGCTGGAGACACCCAGGACCGGGAAACCTGAGGGTCCTTTGAAAGCAGAGTCACTGTTAGTTTTAGCCAGCTTTTGTCACCATTATGCCCTGTAATAACCATCTCCACCTGTGTGCCTACAGCAGGCAGTTGTGATATTAGTGGGCACACAGGGCAAGCAGAGTGATGGATGCCTCACGCTGCGCACCCAATTCTGTTCCATGTGCCACCCCACCCTTTTTGGACCGGCACTGTACCCAGAGCGTGTCCTTTTCCTGGCAGACGGCAGGCTTTGAAGGGGCCAAGCTCACTCCCAGGAGGAGAGACTGCTCACTTGTGTCCCTGGACGCTGCACTGATCATAGCTGGTCGCATGCCTAGGTGCAGGGCTTGCTGAGGGGGGAAGAATGCTTGCCCACAGAGAGCAGCTGCGTTGTCACAGGGCAAAGGGCGACGGGCCTCAGCATCTCTTGCTGGGCAGGGAGTGAAGAATCAGGAGGACGGTCCACAGAAAGGGCAGCTCCTGCCACTCACGGGTCTCTGCCTTAGTTTCAGGGAGGTCGTGCGTCACCATGGGGAGCGTGATACCCGACGGGGCCAGGTGGGATGCCGACTGCAACGCCTGCCAGTGCCTGGATGGGAGGGTCGCCTGCTCCAAGGTAGGCACGGCCTGGCCGCCCTTGTCCCGGGACCATGTGGACCGCCGCCGAGCACCTCCTGAGCTGTGCTCCGTCTGTCTCTGCAGGTGTGGTGTGGCCCCCGCCCTTGCTCACTTCACAGAGGGCACAGTGAGTGCCCCAGTGGGCAGAGCTGCGTGCCCATCCTGGACACCCAGTGCTTCGTGCACCCGTGCACCGGGGTGGGCGAGTGCCGGTCCTCAGGCCTCCAGCCCGTGAAGACCAAGTGCGAATCCGACCCCTACTACCAGGACAACTGCGCCAACATCACGTTCACCTTCAACAAGGAGATGATGTCGCCGGTATGGAACACTTCTGGCTGGCTCTGGAGAGGAGGTGGGGTGTGTCCGCTTGTCCTAAAGCAGAGACATCACGAGCTCGGATCTCTTCCTTAGCCTGGATTCTTGTCCTTCACCAACGCTCGGCTTGCACGCAGCCTCCCTTTCAAGTCAAGAGCAGTCTTCTTTCGTTCCGCTCCCTTACACACGTGTGGATTTTAAAATATCATTCTAGGGTCTCACCACGGAGCATATTTGCAGTGAACTGCGGAATTTGAATATCTTGAAGAATGTTTCTGCCGAATATTCGCTTTACGTAGCTTGCGAGCCTTCCCCTTCTGCAAACAATGAAATGCACGTGGCCATTGTGAGTATGAGACCCATTCACGCCTAGTTGTTTCATTGGAAGTAGCCCAGAGAGCTCACTTAGCTAGTATCCAGATGAGCAGATACATGGAAGGAGAGCTTGACGTACGTGTGTGTTAGGAACTCAGCCGTATCCAACTCTTCGCAACCCCATGGACCATAGCGCACCAGGCTCCTCTATCCATCGGATTCCCTCGGCAGGAATAGTGGAGTGGGTTGCGATTCCCTTCTCCAGGAGATCTTCCCAGCCCAGGAATCCCCAGCTGGGTCCTCCCCCACTGTAGACAGATTCTTTCGCGTCTCAGCCGCCAGGGAATGGCATACATGTATGGTCAAATAATTTTGAGTGAAAGTGACTGGTGAGTGTCCCTGATCCCCTGTGTCTGATGCTTCCTTTTCCAGTCTGCTGAAGACATCCGGGATGATGGAAACCCTATCAAGGACATCACCGACAAAATCATAAATCTCGTCAGTAAACGTGACGGGAACAGCTCGCTGATTGCTGCCGTTTCGGAANTGACTGGTGAGTGTCCCTGATCCCCTGTGTCTGATGCTTCCTTTTCCAGTCTGCTGAAGACATCCGGGATGATGGAAACCCTATCAAGGACATCACCGACAAAATCATAAATCTCGTCAGTAAACGTGACGGGAACAGCTCGCTGATTGCTGCCGTTTCGGAAGTGAGAGTTCAGAGGCGTCCTCTGAAGAGCAAAACAGGTAGGTGGTGGGGTCGGGGGCCCTTTCTGTGGGGACCGTCCTGTCCAGCTCATCAGTAAGACGAGCACAGCCTGCATCCAGGGAAACCCCAGGCGGGAAGTTACCTGCTGGTTCCCTGTTCAAGGATCCCCATCTTTAACTAGCAAGAAGACAGAGGCCGTCTGGCATGACAGGATCCCACGGCTGTGGGCAGAAGTGGCCTGACTTGTCCCCTGCCTGCCTGTCCCCGGGCTGCCTCTGGCTGCCAGGCACCACCCGGGCAGAGTGTTGCCGTGCCTTGAGTACACATCTTCGTGGAGCCTGCTTGTGCTCCGGGGTTGGGGAACAGTCCATCCTAAGCACGGCTTTGATGAATGGCTCAGCGGCCCTGCGAGGCAGCCGGAGTCCCCCCGGGGATCCCTGGAGCATCACTGTGCTGTAGCCGGCACGGGCCCCCTGGGGGCATTGGAGTCATGCGTCCCAGGGCCCTCTTTCTGATGATTCTGAGAACCACTCATCTCATGAGCTGTCTCAGTAGCCAGACGCCCCTCCCCACACGGAGGTGGGCACCCGTATGGGCTGCCGTTTGCCCTGGTCTCTCTGGGGAGGCCGGCAGGGTCTCTGAGGATGCTGGGAGGGACAATGCAGGTGGGGAAGGGGCTGGGGCCGCGGTGTGGCTCACCGGGCTCCCCGCCGCCGCCGCCCTGCCGTGCAGATTTCCTGGTGCCGCTGCTGAGCTCGGTGCTGACCGTGGCCTGGGTCTGCTGCCTGGTGACCGCCTTCTACTGGTGCGTGCGCAAGCGCCGGAAGCCGGGCAGCCACGCACGCGCCGCTTCCGAGGATAACACCACCAACAACGTGCGCGAGCAGCTGAACCAGATTAAGAACCCCATCGAGAAGCACGGGGCCAACACAGTCCCCGTCAAGGACTACGAGAGCAAGAACTCCAAAATGTCCAAAATAAGGACACACAACTCGGAGGTGGAGGAGGACGACATGGACAAACACCAGCAGAAGGCGCGCTTCGCCAAGCAGGCCACCTACACGCTGGTCGACCGAGAGGAGAAGACCCCCCATGGCACGCCGGCCAAACACCCCAGCTGGACAAGCAAACAGGACAACAGAGACCTGGAAAGCGCGCAGAGCCTGAACCGCATGGAGTACATCGTATAGCAGACGGGCGCGCGCCGTCCCGGGGCTCCCGCTCCTGCAGCTGCCCTGTCTGTCGTGTTCCGGCCCCACGCTGTCCTGGATGTAGAGGCCCGTGTTAATTTAAGTTCTGACAAGCTGGCTTACACTGGCAATGGTAGTTTCTGTGGTTGGCTGGGTGGCACCGCACCGCGCAGCTATGCAAATACCGGGCCCCCCGCCCTTGCCTGTCCGCACTCCGGATCAGGCTCCCAGGAGTACGCCCAGCTTCCATTTCTGCCAGATGTCCCGATGGTGATGCAGTCTTAGGATCATAGTTTTTATTTATATTTATTGACTCTTGAGTTGTTTTTGTATATTGGTTTTATGATGACGTCCAAGTAGTTCTGTATTTGAAAAGTGCCTTTGCAGCTCAGAACCACAGCAACTATCACAAATGAGTTTATTATTTATTTTTTTTATTGTATTTTGTTGTTTTGTTGTTGGGGGAGGGGGGACTTTGATGTCAGCAGTTGCTGGTAAAATGAAGAATTTAAAGAGGAAAAATGTGTCAAAAGTAGAATTTTGTATAGTTATGTAAATAATTCTTTTTTTATTAATCACTGTGTATATTTGATTTATTAACTTAATAATCAAGAGCCTTAAGACATCATTCCTTTTTATTTATATGTATGTGTTTAGAATTGAAGGTTTTTGATAGCGTTGTAAGCGTATGGCTTTATTTTTTTGAACCTATTTTCTTATTACGTGTTGCCTATAAGCCAAAATTAAGGTGTTTGAAAATAGTTTTAAGACAATAGGGTGGCCTTTCGTGCCTGGAATACTGGTGGAATTTTTTTTTTTTCGTACGACGTCAGATATTTAAAACCCCGACTGAGAGGCCGTTTGAGAGTTAGTCTAGAGCAGGTTTTTTTTTTTTTTTTAAAGACTTGAAGAGAGACAGGCAGATGATCGGCTGCCTAGCAGTTTAAGGGAACAAGGTGAGCTATGCCTAAACATAGCCAAAACGTGAGTGGTTGAAGATCAGTAAACATATCAAATTAATTGTGTGAAGTTGGAAGCACACCAATCTTATTTTGTAAATTCTGATTTCTTTTCACCATTCGTTATGTAAGACTGATTTGATTTTTTTATCTACTGCATTTAGGGAGTATTCTAATAAGCTAGTTGAATACTTGAACCATAAAATGTCCAGTAAGATCACTGTTTAGATTTGCCATAGAGTTCACTGCCTGCCTTAAGTGAGGAAATCAAAATGCTATGATGAAGTTTAAGTTCAAAAAGGCTTATTCAAAACGATTTTGTTAGTTCACCATTGAGACCGTGAAGATCCTTTGTATTGTCCTCTTAGTGTTATACGAACATAAACATGCATCTTTGTGTTGTTCCTGGCAATACATTTTGAAAAGTCATATTTATTAAATTTTTTGTACGAAAACATGGACCAGTGTGGCCTCTTCTGAGCTTACATAGTTTTGCCCAGCTGTGCCTCTGCTGCTGGCCTGGGTCTGTCTGGTGACCGGGATGCAAGAAGCAGGCTGTACTCCTCGGGGACCCAGAGCAGGAATGGCAAGCCTTTTCAGCCATCACCTTCATCTTAAGTTCTTGAAACCCCTCCCAGAGAGGCTGCTGTGAAGCTGGAGCTGTGAGAGCCCCATCTTCGGGGTCTTGATGCCCTTGTTATTCGACAGCGAGTGTGAATACTGCTTGAATAAACACCACTGGATTAATGGCCTGCAGTGTGGATGTGAATTGTTTTGAGCAACTTTGGGGCGATGCCCACCTCAGTCAGAGGGTTTTAAATAGCTTGGAATCGGTGCTGAGGGATTAGGAGGGAGGCAGGATGCTTTTTCTTCCTCTCTGGTTACTTGGATGAATAGGACTGTCCTGGTGTCACTGCGGACCATACCCTCAAGGCTTCTGTTCATGCTCCTGCCTCCAGGCTGGCCTCGAGGGGGTGGTGATGCCAGGCCCTGGGGGTGAGGGCCCATCTCACCGCTCATCACCTTGGTCCTGGGGGTGAGCCGGCACCAGCCTCCCTCTCAGTCAGCCCTGGGAGCCGGCACTGGGCTGTCCCGCTGGTGACGGGCAGGAGAGCCATGGGCAACAGGCGTGCCCCTGTGGTGTCGGGGGGGGGGGGCTTTGCTTCTGGCACCTCTGTGTGGAGGGTGAGCCACCAGTGACAGGCTCGGGGACAGCTTCCAGCAGCCTCAGGGAGCTGCCAGGAGCGCCCTCCTCTACTCAGGAAGGCCCAGCTTGCCCTCCTCCCAGCCGTGGCTCTCCAGCTGTGCACCCCATCCAGTCTTTGTGGTGCACGTCCAACTGGAGCACCAGGCTGAGCGGAGGAAAAGCCACGCGAATGTTGATCTTGCTTCATTCTTGGGACCCTTCTCTACCAGGCTGGGAGCTGTGTCTCGGTGGGTGTTGTGGTTAAGAACGGATGGCAGGTTGAGGCGTTCCTGTTTCTTGTGCTTGGGCGGGGGCGGGGGCGGAATTCTGGCTCACCAGGGAGGTGGCACCAAGGACAATCACCTAGACGAGCCTGGTCCCCGAGCTCCTCGTCCTGGAGCGGCCCTCTGCGGGGTGGGGTGGTCCCCGTGACGGCTCCCCATCCTGGCGTGGCTCTTTGCGGGGTGGGGTCAGAGGGAGGAGCAGACCAACCAGCAGGACCAAATCTGATTTCCAAGACTACCTTGCTCTGGTGGTTTGCAAACTTGGATTCTTCAGGACCCCCAAAGCCCCTGGGTAGTTGCCAGATGCTTGTGTGCCAAGAAAAAATTCTGATGACCTCTGCAATCCTTTGTTCTAAGAGACGAGTGATCTTGAGATTGTTATTTCAAGGAGCCGTCTACGCAGGACATGCTGGGTGGTGGAAAGGAGGAGACAGGCTCATCTGGACACAGTTCAAAGCCAAGACCTTGGTTGTTTAGGGCGGTTGTCACCTTTCTTGAGATAGCAGGCATTCTGCACTGGAGTCCTGGTTGTCCTGGAGGCAGGAAAGTGCAAGAGAAGAGCCCCAGAACCTCCCCCCACCCCAAAAAGCTGGGGCCCTCCTTAATCAGGCCCTGGAAGATGGAGAATTTTCTGATCAGAAATGTGATGAACTAGAATTCCAGCATTAGTACATATATACCATGAAACTCCAGGAAAACAGCAGCTCAAAGCTGGTTGCTTTAGGATGGGAAACTGTCCTAGGATTCTAGACGTATATATACAATGTAGACTTAGAACAGAAAAGGGAGTATAGCTTGACTAAAAGTCAAGTGGGACTGGGTGATGAGCAGAGAAGCAGAACTTGCAAAGGCATTTCTCTTAAATGCAGAACCCCAGGCCTGGCCCCTGACTTGCAAGCCGGGCCTGGGAACCTATAGTTTTCAAGAAGCTGTCCCCTCCTCCCCCACCGCCCACCCTCCCCAGCTTAGGTATGGCAGACTTTGAAAACAGCTTCACCAAAGTATTCAAGCTCTTCCGTTAATTACAAGGTTTTTCCTCCTTGTTAAACTGAATTAAGCAGTCTGGAAGCCAGTTTGTTGCTCAATTGCCACCTGACATCATTTTTAAGTAAATCAATTACACTACCCCTTGAGCAAGCTGTGGTGTAAGCGCTTCATTTTATTGGCTGATCTGAGGGGTCAGTGAGTCAAAGTTAACTTCTTTGGTAATCTTTCTTAGGTGGCAAAGAGCCCAAGGAATCAGCCTGTGGGTTTGCCACATTTCCGAACAGCATACACCTGTCGACCCTAAAGTGAGCAAGTGTGTGTGGCAAACAACCGGTTGCTTTTAAAGAAAAAATACAAAACTCCTATTGGCCTGCAGAGGTTTGCAGCTCGGGCTGAGCGAGGTTCTAGCACTTCCGCTTCCATGGAGGCTTGCTTTCTTGCCTCTGCTGGGAATGAGAAGCAGGAGTCAGAGGTTCCGGCGCTAGGAAGACACACCAGCGCTGGGTTATGGGAAGCCTCCTCCTGCTAATGTGTATTTATACTTTGTAAGCTCTGATTCATCTGAGCCTTGAAACAGAAATCTGCTTCCTGAGGTTCTGTTTTTAAATAGATAGTTTGCAAAAACAACAATTATTTTTCTTAACATTTTTTTTCCATCCCACAAGCAGCTAAACATCCCGACTCAGGCTATGTCAGGCTCCAACTATGCCAACAGACAGCTTGGTTATCAGAAGTAGAAGGGTGCCCCAGGGCAGTTCTGTGGGCTTCTGGCCCCAGAAGTCTTAAAAACAGAGTTCAGAAACCATCAGGGCAATCGTGTTGCATCACTTTATGTCCATGAGATATTCCGGGGTCTACTGAGAATAAAGAACTTCCCCTTGTGAACAACTGCCTGCCTTCCAGTGGAGGTTAATGGCAAGTGGGGGTGATGGTTGCAGGGCTCAGGTGCCGCCACCTGGCGCAGAAGGGCCCGCACACAGCATGGCACCCTCTGAGATGGTGTCACAAGGGTGTGGCTCCCCTGGTTTGGACATAAATTCTACCTGTGATACTTGCTCTTGCATGCCAGGCACAGGCTCCTGGCTTAGACTGTGTTTCTTTCAAGTCCTGGGCAGCTTTTACAAGTCTTAAATTATGTATCATTAAGCAGAGGTCCAGTAGTAACCTGTGATAGGCAAGTTGGGGAAATTAACTTGGCGAGTAAAGGCTCTAAAGTCCAATAAGAACCTTGAATCGAGGCCTGCCCACTGCCCTACCCGCCCCCACCCCCCACGCCTCC
>SJYA01001920.1:603471-637323 GCA_006410615.1 Neotragus moschatus | reverse complement strand
CCCCACCCCCCACGCCTCCCCCGCCACTCTCCACATCAGGGCACCCAGGAGCTGAATTACCCAGAGGGCAAAAGCAGATGCCAGCAACAGCTTTTTTTAAAAGGGACCCTCTCCTGGCAGGGCCAGCAGGGCTCCTCCTCCATCCCAGGGGAACACGAGCTGGCAGCTGGCTTCCTAATGACAGATCCGCAACCCAGACGGGTTGGCCCCAGCTCTGTTTTCCACCTGAAGAGGGAAAAGCTGCTTTACTTCTCAGAAAAGGGCAGCTGAAAAGCCTTCATGGGAGACTCACTGGATATTAGTGCAATCGGAGACCTTCCCAAGCAAAGGATCCGCCCTTCCTTACTTTCCCAGGTGGGAAAACTGGGACCTAGAGACGCTCAGGGACCCGTTCCAGGTTACACCGAGTTAGCAAGTATTAGGACTAGAATCTGGGGCTCCTGCCAGCTGGGTTGCTGTGTTTTCAGCGTCTTCTGGGGATTTGTCAGGTTTATCTCCAGAACCTGCCCTTGATGTGATTGTCAAAGATGAAGACTTGGGAAATGAGCAGGGAACCCGAATGAAGGCACAGGATGCCACCACAAAGTCAGTGGGACCATCCGAGCTTTGCCTCCTCCAGACTCTGCCTAGAAATTGACAGCTTTATGACCCCACGAACAATGCACAGTCCGCAAAGCAAAGGCAGACTTGGCCCCGCTCCTTTGGAAGCGAGTCCCTTGTTCTTGGCCAGCTTCGGATTTCCTTTGGAGTTTCTGCTTCACGGAATTAGAAAATGAATCGCAGGAAAAGAGGGTGAGAAAGGAAAGCAAGCCACAGCCGCCTAGATCCTGCCCCTCCCTCTGCGCTGCACGCACAGGCGCACCTCACCGGGTTTTCAAGAGGGTCGGATCCGCGGCAGCTGGGAGGGGCGGGCGGGGTCACGTGACTGCCACTGCAGCAGGCCTGCTCTCACAGCCCCTCCACAATGCTTGCCTCCAGGGCAGGCNGAAAGCAAGCCACAGCCGCCTAGATCCTGCCCCTCCCTCTGCGCTGCACGCACAGGCGCACCTCACCGGGTTTTCAAGAGGGTCGGATCCGCGGCAGCTGGGAGGGGCGGGCGGGGTCACGTGACTGCCACTGCAGCAGGCCTGCTCTCACAGCCCCTCCACAATGCTTGCCTCCAGGGCAGGCTAGAGAGCAAACAGCACCCGAGCAGTTAAAGGACTAAACTCCCAGGCGGCTGAACGTGAAGCCATCCATGGCCAGGGCCAGCACAGGCACATCTGGGGATTCCAGGAACCGCCCGTGGGCCACTGGTTTCCTCCACGTCTCCCCACCAGCCGAGGAGAGCCAGGAGCGGATCCCACGTCTTCAACCTGTCGCTCAGGCTGGGGAGCCCAGAATTACGCGCTCTATGCTAAAGTTTCCAATGCGCCAAGGCACCCTCGAGGACCCATTTAGGAAAACTCCGTTCTGGAGACAGAAGTGTACACCCTCCAAGTTCAGGACGATGACAGTCAGATATCCTCGAGGGCTCTCTGGCTTAGCAGGACGGTTTCTGGAAGTGTTTTTGAAAGAATCCAAGGCACCAATCGGAAAGGAAAAGCACAAATGTGAAACAGCAACAGGTCTGCACAAAACTAAGGAAGAAGTGGCCAAGACATAAAAGAAAAGGAGTGTGGGGGTGGGGCGCTGAGCGAGGCCTCCCACAGCGCTCAGCTGCTTCCAGGGCTGGTATCTTTACGTTTGCTTACTGTGAGCTCTTGAGCCAGCAAGGGTGAAAAAGCCTGAACAGAAGGTAAACTGATGCAGTTACTATGGAAAACAGTCTGGAGGTTCCTTAAACAACTGAAAATAGAGCTAACCATATGATCCAGCAATCCTACTCTTGAGCATATATCTGGAAAAGATGAAACCTTGAATTGAAAAAGATACATGCACCTCAGTGTCCAAAGAGGGGCTTCCCTGGTGGCTCAGACGGTAAATAAAGAATCTGCCTGCGATGTGGGAGACCTGGGTTTGATCCCTGGGTGGCAAAGATCCCCTGGAGCAGAGCATGGCAACCCACTCCAGTATTCTTGCCTGGAGAATTCCATGNTCCAAAGAGGGGCTTCCCTGGTGGCTCAGACGGTAAATAAAGAATCTGCCTGCGATGTGGGAGACCTGGGTTTGATCCCTGGGTGGCAAAGATCCCCTGGAGCAGAGCATGGCAACCCACTCCAGTATTCTTGCCTGGAGAATTCCATGCACAGAGGAGCCTGGCGGGCTACAGTCCACAGGGTTGCAGAGTCCGATATGACTGAGCGACTAACACTTTGACATTCAGTGTTCATCGCAGCACTATTCAGAACAGCCAAGACATCTGTCCATCAACAGATGACTGGATAAAGCAGATGTGATATGGAGTATTATTCAGCCACAAAAAGAATGAAATATTGCAGCAATATGGATGGGTCTACAGATTATCATACCAAAGTGAAGCCAGACAAAGATAGATATCATATGAGATCACATATGTGGAATCTAAAAAACAATAATACAAATCAACTTATTTGCAAAGCAGAAACAGACTCACTCACAGCCAGAGGAAAAAAAGTCTGGTGGTTACCAAAGGCAAAAGGGGAGAGGAAGGGATAAATTATAGAAGTATGGATTAAAAGATACATACCACTATATATAGAATAAGCAGTAAGTGTTTACTGTAGAGCAAAGGGAACTATATTCAGTATCTTGTGATTATCTGGAGAGCAAAGCATCTGAAGCTATACACCTGAAACTAACACAATACAGTAAGTCAACTGTAGTTAAATTCAAACAGACAGGCCTCCGTGGCGGCCTCATTGGCCGCCTGTCACTTTCGCCTTCTCGGCTACCGGCTACCGAGCCCTGAATAGTCAGGGCCTGCATAGAGCCACACCTCCTTGGTTCCCCTGCAGCACTTTCTTCCTTGAGTCCTGGCACCAATATCTTTTGCCTGGGCAGTGTTAGGCTCACACCACTGTGGCTCAATAGAAGTCACTGGACTTTGGGGTTTAGACAGGCCTGGATTCTCAGTTCTGCAACTTACTAACACGTGAAAGTTTCCCAAATGCTCTGTGCCTCAGTTTCCCCATCTTCCCCACCAAAATGGTGATAAGAAGTGTGTGTCACTTGGTCAGTATTCACAGAAAGGGACGGCAGCAAGAAAGAAGGCTCTCTCTGTATTTCTCTAGGTCACATGAGACCAGAGTCCGGTAAAACATGAAGTCCAGCTAGATTTCAATGACTGTCTCCATTCACGCTTTTTAAAAAATCTTTTGGCCATACTGCACAATGCGTGGGATCTTAGTTCCCAGACAAGGGATCAACACCCTTGCCCCCTGCCTCGGCAGCATGGCCTTCTTCTCACTTGGTGGCACTGGACCCCCGAGGAAGCCCCCCATTCTCTCCTTTGAACTGCACCTGTGTTAGAGAAGAGCCAAGGGCTGTTGGATCTGGTGGTGGACGGTCCCTAGAGATTCCTAACCCCTGGTTATTTGACCAAACACTAATCCAGGTCCTACTGTGAAGTGATTTTTTTTTTTACATAATTAAAGTTCCCAAATCAGTTCATCTTAAAATGCAATGATTATCCAAGGGGAGATTTAAAAGCAGGGAGTTTTCTCTGGCTGGTTATAGAAGTCAGAGAAATTCAAAATAAGAAAGGGATTCAGCACAAGGGGCTTCTGCATTAGGTCCTGAGAAGAGCCAGAAGATGCTGAGCGCTGCCCCTGGCCAGCCACCAGCAGACCTAACCCGTGTCTCTGACTCCGAGTCATTCCTCCCATGGCGGAGCCGCCTGAGGTCGCTTTTCTAGATGCCCCAGGCTCCGCCCAGGCAGGCTCCACCCTGTTCTACAGGGTCACGGAGCAGAGGGCATGGCAAGCGGCTCACAGGCAAGCATGCGAAGAATATACACAGCAAAGCAAAGCTGCTGTTTCACAAGCCCCTGTCCACACCGGCATCATTTGGGGAAGGTCTTCCAGGCCCCTCCTGCGAGAACACATTCCCCGCTCTGGCCCTGCGTGTCCCATGGAGATTGGAGGTCGTCTGATTGACCATCCCCCTCCTCCCTCTGACAGCAGGCACAGACGGATCGGTTGGTCTCAGTCCTCCCAGGGACCTACGGTGGGTTTGGGAACGAGCACTCCACATTCTTCTCACCAGCTGAGCCTGTGGAGGAACTGAAAGGGCCGTAGGAGCCACTGGGCCTAGAAAAATCCCCAGCCAATCCATCACCTGCTCCTCTGGAGAAGGATCTGTCTGTCTGTCCAACCGCAGATCCAAAGGCAGGTGGAGAGAGGCAGGCGGGGCAAGTGAGAGCTGGGCCCGTGTCCAGCCAGGGTGTGTGTCCACCAGGGTGTGTCCGTGAGCATGTCTGTGTGTACATGTCCACTAGTCTGTGTATTGGTATGTGTCCACAAATATATATCCAGGACTGTGTCCGTGTCCGTCCATGAGTGTGACTGTGTAGATGTGTCCATGTTTGTGTGAGTTCATGAATGTGTCTGTGTCCATTGTGTCTGTGTGGATGTGTCCACGTGTGTCTATCAGTGTGTGCATCTAGTGTGTCTGTGTGCACCGGTGTATTGTGTGTCATGAGTGTGACTGTGTAGATGTGTGTCTGTATGCCCAGGTGTAACATCTTTATGTGTGCGTCCACTACTGGGTGCCTGTGTCCACTAGTGTGTGTGTGTGTCTGTGTGTTCATGATCATGTCTGTATGTGTCCATGAATGTCTGTGTCTAAGTGTGTCCATGAATGTGTATCTGTGTGTACGAATGTGTCAATGTGTGTCTGTATGTGCTGTGTTCATGACTGTGTATGTATGTCCATTTGTGTCTAAGTGTGTCCATGTGTCTAAGTGCATCCATGTGTCTTTATGTCTGAATGTGTGTCCGTGTGTGTGCATCCACTACGTTGTGTCCCTGAATGTGTGTGTCTGCAGGTCTATGTCTGTGTGTCCAAGAATGTTTGCGTCTAAGTGTGTCCATGTGTCTGTATGTCTGGATGTGTGTCCGTGTGTGTGTGCATCCACCGCTGTGTGTCCATGAATGTGTATGTCTGTGTGTGTCCATAAGTGTGTGCATATGTGTCTAAGTACAGAGACAGGACTGGTAACAGAAGACCGGGCGAGAGGGCGTGGGAGCCTGGGACCTTATTTATAAAAGCTCTTCTGCCCTGAAGCAAGTCAAACTCCCCGCTGAGGAGCTGCTTTTTCTTCCTCCCTTTTGAGCCTCGCTGCTCAGCTGACCTCTCCCCCACAGAGGTCACTTCTCCGCTCGCCCTGGGCACCTCGCCTTCTGGGACTGGACCGCTGTGGAAGCCTGCAGAGCAAAGAATTCTTCAGTGCTGATTTCTGAGAGAAAAGCTGTAGTAAACCTCATGAAGCAGCCTTTTTTTTTTTTTTTTTAAAAAAATATATGCATGTTATGATCTTTGAGTAACTGTGGAAAAAAAAGAAAAAACAGAAGGCAAACACGAAAACTGCATAGCATCAGACTTCCCTCCCACAGCCTGCTTCACCTCCGAAAATAAATCAGGCTGGGGGATGAATGAGGCTTTACGAAATGTGAGTGAACTTAAAACACGAGGTCAGCATCTCTGTCCTAGGTAATCCTTCCGAGGATGAGAAATTCTCCTCTTTTTCCCACAGGGTTATTTCAAATGTGCTTTCTGAGCCAAATTATTTTAAAAGCGTTCTTTCTTCCACTGCTCTGCTAAGCGTGAACTTGAGATTCACACGCACTTTTGAGAGCTTATTAATGATATTAATGATCGTGGATCAAAGGCAAAGCCCAGACACTTACTTAGGTGCTTTAAAAACCCATCTTCCGTAGGAGGGTAACAATGTCTCAGTGCCGGCAAAGAGGAACCTGGGCTCTGATGTGTCGCGTGTAAAGCATCAGAGCTGACTAACACAGGGGGCCTTGCAGGAGAAGAGAGAATGGGTCTCTCTGTAGGAGTATAACGTACGCCTACTGGTACCTTGTCACCGAAGCCCTTTCCAGGCCTGTCAAAGTAGAAACATTTTGGTTTGTTTGGAGTATATCTGCTTCACAGCGTTGCGGTAGTTTGTGCCGTACAGCAAAGTGCGTCAGCTGCATGTACACGTACCCCTTTCCCTTGGGCACCCCCACCCCCAGGGCATCACGGAGCCCGAGCTGAGCTGGCTGTGCCGCACACAGCGTCCCACAGCTGCCTGTCAGGCCCAGTTCTGACCTGCACGAAGCCCTTCTGCTGGAGGATACTCAGCTCTTCGCAGACCCTGCCTCTTCTAGCACCCGGTATTTAGACACACAAAAACTGCCACTTCTACTTTTAAACAGTCCTGAACTATGGCATCTCATGGGGATTTGAGGAGCTTTTACAACTGCCAATGCCTAGGCCAAACCTCAAGGATTCTGATTTAACTAGAAGCTGCCGATGACCCACAGGGTCCTTCCAGTGTGTGGCCAGCGTCCGTACTCTGAACCCATTTTTAAACAGACAAGTTTTAACGCATAGAGTGGTACGTTTACTTCGGGGTTCTACAGAACCAGGCATGGCACTTACTGTCAAAGATTATGGGACAGATGAAGAAACCGAGGCCTGGGAGGTTACGTGACATGTCTCCAAACCACAGGAACCAATTGGTGGCAAAGTACCAGGGTTGGCAGCAGTAGCAGTCAGGGAAGAGTGGCTTTCCTGGGCTGGCACTTGGGGCCTGTGACTGAAACACCAAGAAATGGCTTGGGTGCAGGGGCTCTCAGTGTTTCACGCACAACTAGTCAGGTATATCATCCCAATCTGATACTGAAATGCTTCTAAATAATTACGCATAGGATCCAAAGGGAAATATATTTGCAAGCAACCAGAGAGGCCTCGAAATCTGTCGTAAGAGGCAGCGCAGATAAAGAGGCGGCCTAGGACTTCACTCAGTGCTGCACTTCGAAAATGGAAAGGAATCCCCTTGGGAAATGTCAGGATTCTCTGGAAAGAAGTCAAGGTCACATACTTTAACCCCTCACTAGAGGAGTCTATCTCCTCTCACAAATGGGAGAAGTGGGAATATAGCTACATTGTAAAGACCACCCCTAATCTTACATTTAATCACAACATCTGCACAGGGTGTTCCAGGCCTAAATTTTTAGGGCCAATGGTTCAAATGAGGAGCTCCTTTGATTATTTTAACAGTCGTCAAACCATCAGAACTGCTCCAAGGAGGAAAAAGTCTCCAACCAATAAAAGGTAATTTTAAATTGCGTCTTCAGAAAAGGGCATTTTGAATGCATATTCCTTGGGGTTAATTAATTCACTTGCTTTAAAGAAAAGTGATACACACTAAAACAATTTCAATTTTTATTCATAAAATAGGTTCATTTAAAACTACACACTAATTTCATCCCTTAGGAATGCACGGTCCATTGAAACTATTTTAGTGTGTGTTAATCGCTCAGTTGTGCCCAGCTCTTGTGACCCCATGGACAGTAGCCGGCTAGACTCCTCTGCCCATGGGATTCTCCAAAAATACCAGGATGAGTAGCCATTCCCTTCTCCAGGGGCTCTTCCAGACCCAGAGATTGAACCCAGGTCTCCTGCACTGGAGGCAGACTCTTTACCACCTGAAACTATTTACCACCAGGGAAACTATTTTAGTAGCTGAAACCAAACGAGAGTAAGGTCAGTGGGAGAAGAGAGCTCGCCTGGTGATGAAGGCAGCGACTGGCTGGCTACCTTGACTGAAGAACATCTACTCTGGGGTTCTGTCAAATCCACACCTTTAGGGGACTTCCCTGCTGGTCCAGTGGTTCAGAATCTGCCTTCCGAGGTAGCACACGTGGGTTCGACCCCTGGTTGGGGAACTAAGATCCCACGTGGTGTGGGGCAACTAAGCCCGAGTGCCACATCTCGGGAAGGCCATGTGCCACAACCAGAAAAGCCCGCACCCCGCAATGAAGAGCCTGCAAGCTGCCTTGAAGTGAAGGCCCGGAGCAGCCACGATTAAAAAACAAACAAACAAAACACACCCTTAGCTGCCTGGTCAGGTGCTCTGGGATCAAATGTATGGTTTTCCTCATTTTACTGATTTAATTAACACAGTTTTTAGTAAGGAACTGTGATGGCAATCATGCTGCGTAACACAGCTTACATGATTAAATCCAACCCTGAAACTGAGTAGTTCTTGACAGTTAAAGGTAGTAACTTCATCCACTCGAGTCCCCTCAGTTCAGCTACACATTAACATGTATTTGTTCCGTGTCTTGTTAAGTAAACACAGAAGCCAACTGAGAGGGAGTTCTGCAGATTTCTGAGGGTCTAATCATACCATAAATTATAATACCCTTGATCTATATGGTTAGACCTCTGCCCTGAGTGATTATCCGAATTAACTTCACTTTACAACGCTTCATTTATTTGGTACCGAAGAAGACTTTAAACTGTTTAACAGAAATCAGCTTAACTTTGTTTCCCTACTTGTTCCAACACGTTTCAATGGATTTGTATTTCAATGACAAGGTTTGAACTCTCCTGTCCTGACAAACCATGCATGGAGATTTCCTCATGAAAGAAAAGAAATGAAAAGGATTTCTATATGCAAGCCATAGCACAGCATGCTGGAGAGCGGTGCCGGCTCTCAGGAAGGCCACGGGAGGACCAGTCACCGGAACTGTGTGTTAGACTGCAGTGGGGCCTGCCCGGAATGAATTCAAGGCCACGGGGCGGCGGCACCGTGACCCCAGCACTCTCCTGTGACGGTTCCCTTCCTGTCTCTGTACTGTCCCCTCCCAGCTCGGCCTGAAGTCAAAGGCCACCAACATGCACAATTCAGGTTAAAGTCCAAATAAGACACTAAAAGCAAACAAACTGATCCCACTGATGTTTTCAAGATATATCCTGAGAAACATTTTTTAGAGAGAAGCTATGTCCTTCATAAATAAAACTACAGCGGGCTTTTGGGACTCTTGCTTTTTATAAAATGAAATACATTTTCCCACTTTTTTCATTTAAAATGAGTGAACAAAAGCTGTAACATTTATTCCTCTCTGCCCTAAAGTTTGCTCCTTTGCATTTCACAATTTACATGCATGGCTGGATGACAGGTAACATCCAGAAGCAAAGAAAAGAAAAATGTGGAAGAAAAGTCACACTGACTGTTCTCAGACATTTATAGATATTAAAAAAAAAAAAAAACCAAAAAACTAATCTATTAAAAAGTCATTTGGAAGCACATGGAGATGAATTAGAAGCCATGACATTGAGAAAGTTAGGGAGTTCAAAGTTACAACATTAATCAATAGGATCCATATTTTTTCCAAGCATCAGAGTTACAGGAACTTGAATACACATTTAATTTGGGTTATTAAGTGAGTGGCTGAAGAACTTATTCTTTTTAACCAAGAATACTGACAGAGTCTCAGATTTGCAGATGAATTACTAAGATTATCAAGAATATCAAAACACACCCGCTTCCAGCAGTAGAGAAGCAAGTCTTCCTTTCCCACCTAATAAGCCACAAAAAAACCTGGCAGCCATTTTCCCCTCTGAACTTCCAAATATCCAAAGAATCAAACAACCACTCAAGAAACAAGAGAACCAGGAGTGTTTCAGACATGTGGAAGGAAAATGCTTAAAGGCGAAATTCCTCAAACACATGCCCCTGCACAGAAGCGGAAAGTTGGTCCTTTTGCTAATACTGTTAAAACCCGTGTACATGAAGGCTGTGAGAAAGATCTACAGCCAAAGGTGCAATGACACAGCTTTTAAACAACTTTTCTGCTTTAAATTTCAGCCGCACTGGCTTTTCACTGCGTTGCCCAGGCTTTTCTCTAGCTGCAGCACACGGCCTTCTCTAGCTGCCCCTCGGCATGTGCGATCTTAGTTCCCCGACCAGGGACTGAACCCGTGTGCCCTGCACTGGGAGATGGGAAGTCCCAGACTCAGCCATCATTATATCCACAAATACATCAAACTCTAAAGCCAAGACTTTTCTTGAAAGATAATCATTAAAACATACAAGTACTGGCTTTAACCACCAGGCCCAGGTTAACTAATGAAATAAAAACCTGATAAAAACTTTCTCTGGTGCCTCCAGTTCAAACAGCTTCCCCTAGTTCTGGGGCAGGCAGCAGCTATTGGGATGGCTCTTCCTTATTCCAGACTCTTCCAGGGAGCTCACTGTTTCTTGGCCTATTGCCTGGGTTATTTTGTGCCCTCTCTGCTTAAACTACTGCAACAACTGTTTCCGTTTAAGACTCAACGACACACTGTGAGACCATCTTCAGTGACAAGCACCCAGAAAACGGGTGACTCTGAGAGGGGGCTCAGGACGGACCATGTTCTATCACCTCCTCGGGAGGGTTCCGCCCTGTGCAGTCCGCACTTCCTGGAGGAGTGGACTCCGCTCCACTGTGGTTGGCATTCTGCTGGGCTACCTCTTCTACTGTGGAGCCTAGCGAACGGAGTCACCTGGGGCAGGATTAAGAGCCAGGAGAGAAGAGGAAGAGGCGTCAGTAGGCAGGGCCACGCTCCTGGTGGGGATGTTGAGGCTGGGATCCCAGGAAGGGAAGATGTCTCCAGAAGAGTCTGGAGCATCAAAGAAGAGGGCCTGCATCCGCAGCCACGCATGGCAAGGAAGACTTAGCTTCATGACCCAAAATGGTGTCATGAAATTCGGCTGCTTCTTCAGGAGTCCTGCCCTACAGTCTAAAGAAAGGAGAGTTGGGGACGGACAGAATGAGCTGGGAGAAAGAAACCACTAATTAATCTTAGGCATGAACTTACACTGTATCCATTTCCATATTCTTTTATTTTGTTGGGCTTCTTCTTTTTTTTTTTTTGCTAACTCCTACACTTCGGGGAATATCTTGATTTTCCGTGTTACTAGGGAGGAGGTATTACCTCAAAGGACCACCCAATGTTGAGCAGGAAAAAAAAGACACATTTGATGGGTGGCCTTTGAATATAGTTTCCTTCATTATTTCAGAATAAAACTTGGTTAAGAAAATCTACTGTAGTTGTCCATCCAAAATAAGTCATTGCTATGATTCACTACATGACATTTCAGCAAGCCCACTGGAGACAACAGTGGGTGATCCTGCAAATGGAAGGCTCCTGGTGTGAAATCTAAGCTGCCCGTGCAGCCTTCCAAGTGGGGAACTGCAAACTCTGCCCACTGAATTCCCCTTGGGCTTGGATCTGTTCTGAACTTCACCAGAGTCTTAAAGGTGGGGGCAGGGGCAAGGGGTAGGGACATGCCTGAACTACAAGAAAGAACAAGCCTCTCTGATGTCTCTCCCTAATGTCAGGCCAAACTATATGTAAATGTCCAGCAGCTCTTAGTGCAGTCCCAGCTCCCAGGGGCGCTGTGGCCACCATGCTTAAGGACCTGGGATCAGAGCTTCACACCCTGAGCCAGGTGCTTGCTAAGTCTGAGGCGGGGCATGACAGCTGCGTGTCCACACGTGGGCCCTGCTGATGCGCTGGGGGCCAGGACAGTCAGGCCGCAGGAAATCAGTCCCAGGGGGTCTGCAATTAGCCTGGGGGTTGCCAAACTTGAGCAGGTTCCAGAACCACGCAGTTTCTCATTTTGTAGGTCTGGGTAGGGCCCAGGCTCTGCCTTTCTCACACGCTTTCAGGTATGACGCTGGGGCCGCAAGCAGATGGGGCGACTCGCAAGCCTGTTGCTTCACTGGTGCCTGACTAGGCTGCAGGGCAGGAGGACTGGCTGGAAAAGAGAGCACCACGGTCACCGCGGGCTTCATCCAGGGGTGCGACAAGGCACACCACTGGTTTCTTCATGTGCTTCATGTGCTTCCTTTATGGATGCTGTCGCTGTCAACAAAGCCAATGGTTCTTTATCAGTACATTAAGTTTCTGAAGTTAAAGTGTGAGAAAGGAGCAGTGCCGTCAGAAGAAGCTCCTGGAGGCTGCTGCTTTGAAAGTTAAGCCCAACACAGGTACGTAACTTCTACTGAAAACGATCATTTGAATTCCTGTAAGTCATGGCTTCTAGGCACACTGCTCATTTGTCCCTGGTCTGGTCATGACATCCTCCACGACGAGGTTACAGTCCTCTTCTGTGAGCAAGTAGCTGCTTCCACCCTTTTCTCTTCTTGGTTGGGCTGCCCTGAGTCAGAGCTAAGCTTTCAGTGTTTGTGGCCGAGTTGTGCCTGCCCTGGCTTATTTTTCGTAAGATGTCTGGAGGAGAGAGTTTTCCAAAACATGCAACTCTTCATTAGATGCAGTTTCTGCCAAATCTTGTTTCAAAAGCAACCCCGGATCTGACAGCTCTCAAGTTGGCAGGACCCTGGCAGCTTTCCTTTTCCCACTATTATTTCCCTCGGGGCTAATCGATCACTTCCAAGAGAAACTCTCTTGTGGTGGTCGGCGTCTCCCGCAGGGTTGCACTTCCTGCGTTTCTGCGGTGCTCCAGCCCCTCGTGGACTCTGCTTTGGACCGAGGAATGCTGACTCACAGCCACAGACAAGGCTCCTGCTTAGAAGCCCGGTCTGCAACCGCACCCTGGGATGAGGTTTCTGCCGCTCCTGGCCAGGCCTGATGGCCTTTCTCCAGCTTCAGAGCAGGAAGCCCCTGGTGGGTCTCAGACGCCTTCCTGTCATCCTCCGCCTGCCCCACGGCCGGGGGGCTGGATGAGGCTGGCCGGCTCCCCCTCCTCCATGCTCCCTCTGCAGCCACCGAGTAACTGGATGCTCCCACACTGGCTCTGTTGCTCCAAGATCTGCTCACCGCGCTGCTTTTGGTCTCAGTTCTGTTCACACTAAAACAAAGAATTTTTTGATTTGTAAACCTGTGATGGCCAGGTTTCCCTCGGAGTCCCCATGTCATATTTCTTACACTTGAAGCAGGAGGCATGTGTTAACCTCCCTTCTCCTTACCCCACTGGCCAATCTCACAAAAAATCCCAAGTGTCTGTTGATAGGCAGACTGGATCAACCAAGAGCTGTCACAGTTTCCAACACACTGGGACACACTTTACTTATTGACCACTGGTTAACAATGGCATTTTAATGGAGCTCATATTTTAACTAAGGCAGAGAGGCATTCATTTCAGATGTCAAATCTCAATATTACCTATATTTGATATATTGATTTTTTTCGCAGAAGCAAATACACAAAGCAAAGTCTGTGTGTGTGTGTGTATAAGCATGTTCTTTTACACACATACAAACTTTTCTATAACACACAGAAACTTTCTAAACTTTCCCTTTTCTGTAACACACAGACAACAGATAATGCAGACTGTACTGTGTGACATTCACTTGGAGGTGCAGGATAGAAGCTGGCCAGGGAGATTGTACAGACCAGAGATTTTGGCATATATTTGTAGACTTGTGAATGGACAGAAGTTTCTTGAACCACCGAACTCAAAATATTGAGGCTGAAATATTTCTTTAGGTTAAGCTTTCATCTGGAAACCAATACATGTATTCATATTCTCACTACAGCTATCATTCTCCCAAAGATTATCGTAATGACATGAGGGTCAGAAGAGGCCCCTGAGGAAGGCGGCGCATGTTTCCCGATCTGTCCAGGGTTGCTCGGAAAGTTGTACGAAACACCATCAACAGGTGCTTTTCACCTTCAAAGTGCTTGCCACTAATTACTCCTTGCAACAACAGACCTGTGAGGCCAGGCCTTGTTTCCCACTGTCCAGAAAGCAAGAGAAAAAGTCTGGAAGGTAGAAAAAGTCCCAGCTCCGTGACTTTGGGCAGGATCAGTGCCTGAGGGGCTTCTGTGATTAGGGTCTACGCACTCTTGCTGAATTCTAGCCCTCATGTTGTGTCCCCATCTATAGAGACAGTTTGGAGAGAAGAAGAGGAAACCCACGGGACCTACATTTCTCGCAGAATGTTTCTCCTGGGCTCTGCCCCGGGAGGAAGCAGTTGTTCCACACACCCAGTACGATCCCCTGATGCTCCGTGGAGAGCTCGTCCCGGCTGCTGCAAAAGACAACAAAGTCAACCGGTAATATGTTAACTGCACAGGTGGAAAATGTTTCCACTCCAAATACCCCAGTGAACAGATTTAGTTCGGTGAGAACAGGATGAAACTACATAGTGTTAGGTTATTTTAATTTTTTTCAGTCTAGAACATTCTATGATAAACCTAGACAGTGTATTAAAAATGACATCACTTTGCCGAAAAAGGTCCATGTAGTGAAAGCTATGGTTATTCCAGCAGTCATGTATGGATCTGAGAGTTGGATTATAAAGAAGGCTTAGCACTGAAGAAGTGGTGCTTTCAAACTGTGGTGCTGGAAAAGACTCTTATGAGTCTCTTGGACTATAAGGAGATCAAACCAGTCAGTCTGAAAGGAAATCAGTACTGAATATTCATTAGAAGGACGGATTCTGAAGCTGAAGCTCCAGTGCGTTGGCCACCTGATGTGAAGAGCCAACCCATTAGAAAAGACCCTGATGCTGGGAAAGATGGAAGGCAGAAGGAGAAGGGAACGAGAGGATGAGGTGTTTGGATGGCATCACCGACGCAACAGGTGTGAGTTTGAGCAAGCTTCGAGAGATGGTGAAGGACAGGGACACCTGCCATGCTCGGTGCATGGGGTCACAGAGGCGGACCCACATCGTCAACTGGACACACCACTTCTCTTGGATTCCCAGTACATGTTTCATTCGGGAATGTGTGCCACAAACATGCAAGATGGTGACTCCAAGCCATCCGGGAACTCTCGGCCAGAATTGAGAGCTCTGAGGCCCTCATGTGATGATGCCCGAGTCAGGCAACCATGTGGCCGCGGGCCTGGCCTTCCAGAGAGACCTGGGGGCACAGCGGTCTGTCCTCCGATGAATTCTTACATCTTCTCTATCTATAAAAATAGAGTATGGCCTTTGCAAAAAATGTCAAAGAGTTCAGCCTTTCAATACTGGTACTTTGAAAACCAGAGTTTGAGATTCCTGGTTACTAAAACACTCCCGAGTTGTTTTCCCCTTAAACTAACAGCACTAACATGGTTTTAGATAATTCTTAGGTTATCTATCTATCCTTACACATGGAAGCTTCATAAAGAAGCAGCTATAAAAAGCAAAAACCTCCCAACCCTCATCAATATTGACCAATTTCTTTCTTTTGCAAAGTTGTTTCCTTTTGGTTAGCACATAGATAATTCAGACAAGGTGTTAAATTCTTCCGATTTCTAGGACGTTTCTCAGTACCCTTCTCCATCAAATTTCATAGTAAAATGTTGCTGCCACAAGCAGTGGTATTGGTAAGGTACCAGCAGACCTACACTGGAAGTAAGACTGGCACCCCAGAGAGCCTAGTAGGCTGCAGCCCTTGGAATAATGTCTGCATGTCCCACAGAGCGATGCTATGAGCTTCGTCCAATCACTGCCCTGCACCACTGAGCACCAACCTTTTGCTCTCAAGAACTCTCCTGAGGTTTAGACCTGGGCCAATGTCACTCAGGGTCTAGTTATAACCTAAGTCAGTTTTAAGAGTTAGTGAACAGAACACAATTGGTTTTATTGGATTATACTGCATTTTGGGGCTTCCCGGTATGGCTCAGCTGGTAAAGAATCCAACTGCAATGTGGGACACCTGGGTTCGATCCCTGGGTTGGAAAGATCCCTTGGAGAAGGGAAAGGCTACCCACTCCAGTATTCTGGCCTGGAGAATTCCACAGACTGTATAGTCCATGGGGTCGCAGAGAGTCAGACTTAGAACAGAGAGACTTTCGCTTTCACTGCATTTTAATGCTAGTCCCTTTTCTTTTCCTTAAGACTTCCTGTTGTTCAGTTGCTAAGTCGTGTTCCATTCTTTGCAACCCCAAGGACTGCAGTATGCCAGGCTTCCTTGTCCTTCACTATCTCCTGGAGTTGGCTCAAACTCATGTCCATTGAGTCGGTGATGCCATCCAACCTTCTCATCCTCTGTTGTCCCCTTCTCCTCCTGCCTTCAATCTTTCCCAGCATCAAGATCTTCTCAATGAGTCAGTTCTTCATATCAGGTGACCACAGTACTGGAGCTTCAGCTTCAGCATCAGTCCTTCCGATGAATATTCAGGATTGATTCCCTTTAGGACTGACTGGCTTGATATTCTTGCTGTCCAAGGGACTCTCAAGAGTCTTCTCCAGTACAATTCAAAGGCATCAATTCTTTGGCACTCAGCCTTCTTTATGGTCCAACCCTTACATCCGTACAAGAATATCAAAAAAATCATAGCTTTGACTATATGGACCTTTATGGGCAGAGTAATGTCTCTGCTTTTTAGTACACTGTCTAGGTTTGTTGACCCCAAAGTGTTAGTTTAAAAGTTAAATGACAGAGAAAGAGAGGAAGAGAGGGGAGAGAGAGAGATTGAGATTTATGTGTGAAACGCTTCTAAACATGCCCTGTAAGTACAGTAGATTTCCCCCTTACAACCACACCCTGTAAAGTGCCGTAGTTTCAGAGCTGCACAATTAACATAAGGAGCATGAGTCAGGCTTTGAACAGCTCTGTGGGAACCAGAAAGCCTTTTGCTATTAGCAATGATGTAAATTCCCCAAGGCTGGAAGAAGTCCACAATGGAGGGAGACAGGGTCATAAATAACAACAATGGATACTGCACAGACCACAAAACTTGAGGCCGTGATACAGACACTCTTCGCATCTCACACTGGATTTAACCGCTGCCTCTATTTATTTATTTTTTAAGCTTACAGAGCACTCTGCATTTCCTACGGGAACTTCAAAAACACCTCTAAAAAACAGGACAATGGACTCTCATCCCGAATTCTTCTAACAATGGAGGAAAATGTCCTTGGAAGAGAAAAACGGCAACAGCAGCAGCAGCAAGCGACAGAAGGAAATGTCCAGCTCAAAAAGCGCAAAGGCTGCGAGTTCATGTTTTCCAAAAAAGAAAGAAAGAAAAACAAAAACAAAAAGAAGAAACCAAAAGGCAAGGCAGGGGCTCCTGCTTACAAAGTAAAACCACATTTGGCAGCTTGTCAGCTTGTCAAAGGAGGCATATGGACATCTGTATGAAGACTGGGTGGGCAGGGGCAAAAAGAGGTGAGACTCCTTCGGCCCTTGAACTGTCAGAGCCGATGAGCAATCTCATCTCCAGGGCTGTGCACACCCCTCTGCCACCACTGCCGCCTCCCAGTGCCCTGAACGATACTCTAGAGGAAGCAGCTTTCACCTGGGAACAGGATGCCCCCTGGGACTCGTCCTGATTACTAATGGTGTCTCGCATCGGGCATCAAAATGCAGCTTATCCAGAGGCAAGACTCTTAAGGCGGTGAAGGTGGCAAGTGCCTCTGGGGCTTACCAGGGTGACACTGCTTCTTTCCAGATTCTCTGTGACTCACGACCCTGACACTATCTGCAAAGAAGACAGACACAACAGACTTCAAAAGGCTACGGGTAGGCTGTCCCTGGTGGTTCAGAACCTGTCTGCAATGCAGGAGACTTGGGTTCAGTCCCTGAGTTGGGAAGATCACCTGCAGGAAGGCAATGACAACCCACTCCAGTGTTCTTGCTTGGAGAATCCCCTGGCAGAGGAGCCTGGCAGGCTTCAGTCCATGGGGTCAAAGACGCAGACACGACTGAGGCGACCAAGCGCAGCACAGCCCAGGCTGTGCAAAGCCCAGAGAGCACCCCATGGGACTCAGGATTTAGGAGACAGGTAAACCAAGAGGATTGCTTCGGGCCATCATCCATCACCAGTGATCCCTCACCACTTGGATGCTAGCTCGGAGTCCAGCTAAGGAATACAATGCTGCAACTATGGCCAGCCCCCTCTCTCAATTATTTATCTTTGGTAGTACTTTGAGGATTGTGGTTTTAAAAATTTCCATCCATGAAAGTGTTAGTCAGTCATGTCTGACTCTTTGTGACCCCATGAACTGTAGCCCACCAGGCTCATCTGTCCATGGAATTTGGGTTGGCTTATAAAGCTGTCCACATACAGTTTCAGGGAAAAAAAAAAAAAAAAAACAGCAGTAGGGCAAGGCTACTGGACCCAGAATTCTAATTAGGGAGACACCCTCCTCAGCAGCTTCAGCAGCCCATGTGGGTGCCCAGAGCAAGTGGTCAGGCCTGCCTCCATCCCTGGGGATGCTCTGGAGACCAGAGAGTATGCATGTGAAGTTAAGGACAGCCGAAGCCACGTGCTCCAGCACAGGTTCAATGTGAAGGCTGAGCAGGTGAATCTGAGTATGGTGGGGTGGGCCTTACCTCCAGTGCTGTCCAGTCTGACCTGGGAGACATATTTTAAGTTCTTAAGATACAAAAGATGACAAAGAAAGTAGCCACCAGAATGAGCTGTGTTGAAATATACTGGGTTGGCCCAAAAGTTAAAAAACACTGGTGGATGTTCAAATTACAGAGCAAGTTTAAATTGTGGACAAATCAAGGACTCACTTACTTGAGTACGACTACTTCTGAATAGGATACTGTTGGGTTAATGAGGGATGGGGAGTGAAGCTGGCCTAAACAGACATTAAAAACACTCACTCTTACTTCACACCCTCCTCCAGGAGTGCACACAGCGCGACTGGGCCTCCCAAAGGCTAGTGGGGAGACTGGCTGCTCTCAGAGGCTTCAGAAAAATGATTCCCGAGACCCATCCCTGGAAGTTCTGACTCACAAGATCTGGGCTGGGGCTACGAGAGCTATTTCTGGGTTCCCAGGTGACTCAAGGACTGCTGATAACACATGGAAGATCCCCAGAGCAGAGTGACAGGTGCAGAATGGAGAGTTGGTCGTCGCGGCAGCGTTTGGCAGAGGGTGGCCCAGGTGTGTCAGGCCTCAACATAACCTGAGGAGCTTGTTCAAAAATGTGCAGGAAGTCTACCCCAGAATCTTCTGCATTTTGGGTCTCCAAAGTGAGGTGGGGTGAGGGCATGCAAATTTTAGGTAAGTTTCCCAGGGATCCCGATGCCCAGCAGAGTTACTAAACTCTTGTCCTACAAGGGCGTGAAACTGAAAACTGAGCAGAGACATCAGGTCGGCACCACTGGACTTGGGGCCCGGCGCCACGGGAGGTCCTTGAGCACCTAGACCTGGAAAGTACATGGGCCCACGGAACATGCTCTTCCTCTCACGGGGTCCCCATCCCAGCGGGGAGGACGGCGAGCAACACACACAGACAGTGTCAGCTGGGGACGGTGTCACGAGGGAAACACACCTCGAAGGGGTCGCTGGGTGGTCAGGGAAGGCCGTGGTAGGTACGAAGGACAGCGTTTCCCAGAGATCTGTGTGGAGGATGGGCCACTTACGAAGAAGAGGGGCAGGGATCAGGGAACAGGGGAGAGGTGCACAAACATTGTGTGTAGGTGTGTATGTGTTGATGATGACGGTGAGGCCACTAGAAGATCCCAAGAAAAGAGACTTGGAGGGACGAGGGGGGAGGCAGGGAGGCCAGTGACGAGGCTACTGTAATGGTCCATCTGAGGATGGCAGGTCCTGGAGGAGGCAGGTGGTGGTGAGAAGTGGTTTGATGGGAAATCAAGCAGATTCAACAGAATGAGCTGATGGACTAGACGCAAAGAGAGGAAGAAAAAAAGTTGAGGATAACTAACTCCATGATCTGTGGGTGAAGGAAGTTACCCTTTAACAATATAAGAAGTACTGGTTTAAACAGCTGGATGAGGGAAGTTACCCTTTACCAGTATAGGAAGTACTGGGGGGTGGCGGGGGGCAGGCTTGGGGAAATGAAACCAAGAAGCCCATTTTAGGTATGTAGGCTTTAAAAGCTGTCCTGGATGTCTAAACGGAGATGCTGAGCAGGTGGTTAACCTACAGCTTCCAGAGAGTTCTGTCTGCAGACACCAAGCTGGGAAGTCCACAGAGGCGGTAAGCACTTAAAGGCTTTGTGTGGATGAGCTCCAGCGGGAGTGCCCTTGGGTGAGAAAACAGAGGTTGAGAAGACATGTAGGCTTCAGAAAGGAGACTAGGAGGGAATCTTCAGTGAGGAGAGGGAAGAGGCAAGGTAAGCTGGTGTCCCTGGAAGCAACAGGAGAAAGGGCTTCATCAGCAGTGCCAACCACGTCTAAGCCTGCTGAACATTTAGGACTGAAAACTGATTAGAGGAGGGTGATTTGACAAAAGTTATTTTTGGTAAAGTGCTGGGACCTAAGTGTGCCTGGAAGGGGTTCAAGAGTGAAGCGGAGGCACAGTGGAGACAAGGACTCTCCAGCAGAAATATAACCTGAGCTGTGCAGGTAACTAAATCTTCCAGAGACCAGTGAAAAAACAGGAAATGGATGACACCAGATTTCAATAACACTCTTGTTATTTAGTCACTGAGTTGTGTCTGACTCTTTTGTCACCCTGTGGACTGTAGCTTGCCAAGGCTCCTCTGTCCATGGGATTCTCCAGGCAAGAACACTGCAGTTGATTGCCATTTCCTTCTCCAGGGGATCTTCCCAACCCAGGGATTGAAGCCATGTCTCCAGCACTGGCAGGCGGGTTCTGTACTCCTGAGCCACCAAGGAACCTGTATGTTATCTTCATAACAAGTGATCAATATACGATTACTGAGAGAGTTTACCTTTGTGGACTGCTTTTGAAATCTGGGGTATATTGGACACTTCCAGTACTTTCTCACCCGCTTAACAGCCAGCTGTGGCTGATGGCTGCAGCACTGGCCAGCACAGGTGCGGATGATGCCTTGGAGGAGTTCTGCAGCGCAGGGGGAGCAGAGACGCAGGGTGGCAGCTGGACTGGGCCCGGTGGGTAATGGAGTTAGGGGTTACTCTGGAGCAGGCATATCTGGCCTGAAGTGATCAGCCACTGCGTGCGAACCTGAAACTGAGTGCCAGGCACTGCTTCAGAAGCTTTATGTGTATTCACCAATGCCACCTTCAAAACCGCTTGGGGAGACAAGGAGTTTTGTCATTACCACGTCCCACTGGCGGACGAGCAGAATGGCCGAGCGCTGCTCACCTGAGAGCGTGGCTTCTGCTGGCAATGTCATGCTGCAGACCCCCAGGGTATCAGTGCCAGCCGAGGGGCACAGAGCCTGGAGGCCGTGAGGTCAGGCACTGTGTGGGCTCAAGTGTCAGTCCACACCAGCCACGCCACCTGCCTGCTGCCTGGAGCACGGAACCCCTCTCAGCCCCGGCTAGACGGTATGACAGAGCCGTCCCGCCAAATGCTTGTGTCTAGGACTGTGAAACATCCTGCTGGGTATGAAGGCAATAAAGAGAGAAGCGGAAGAAAAGACCCTCAATGTTGTTAAGAATTTTTCTCAGAGTAACACTTAATGTAGCAGTATGGTAATTGCAGTCTTTATCTTTTCAAAGTTGGATCCATTTTCTCATGGTTTTATACACGAGTTTCTTCGGATTCTGTTTTTAGTTCAGTTCAGTTCAGTCGCTCAGTCGTGTCGGACTCTGTGACCCCATGAATCGCAGCACGCCAGGTCTCCCTGTCCATCATGAACTCTCGGAGTTCACTCAGACTCACCTCCATCGAGTCAGTGATGCCATCCAGCCATCTCATCCTTTGTCATCCCCTTCTCCTCCTGCCCCCAATCCCTCCCAGCATCAGAGTCTTTTCCAATGAGTCATCTCTTCGCATGAGGTGGCCAAAGTACTGGAGTTTCAGCTTTAGCAGGATTCTGGTTTATTTACTCCCAAATGAAAATAATTAACAACTCAACCAGGATATTTTAGAAGTAGGTAATTCATGGACTAGTAGAATATACAGCCTAAGTCACAGTCATAACGTGGCTGTCTCTGAATTTCTCATGATCACATCTGTTGAGAATGGAACACTCAGAACTGATCAAATGGGCTCCATGCTCCTGGGATGCGGAGTGGAGCACAGAGGCAAAGGGGGCAGAAGCCAAGGAACGGACCCCTGGATGGCTGGTCCCAGAGAGCCACTTCCTGAAGCCCCTTAGAGTTGGTTCACGATCATGTAGGGAACTTAACGGCAGCGAGGTCTATGAAGCACACTTTGGAAACTGGAAAGGACTGAACATGTTTTCTTGACATTGCTGTGAAAGAAAATCTGATGCCTGCACAGACCACCTGGGTTTATAAGAAGGTGAAGGATGCTTTGTGTCTGTAGGAAGCTTCCTTTCCCCAACCCTCACTGGGGCTTCACTGCGTATCTGACAGACAGGTTGTGTCCCTGTTTGATGCCACAAGACCCAGGCGGCTAAGTGTCTCGGGCCACACATCTAGCTGGGCCAGGACTGAGGAAGAAGGCCTGGTCGCCTACAGCACCCTCCCCACTGTGCCCGGGGTCATCTGCTGTCCTGGTCACTATGTCACTGTGGCGCCTGGACAGGCCCTTTCTCTTCTCTGAGCATCAGTTTCCTCATCTACTTTTTTTTAAAGTGGGGGGATAATGATAGTTACACAGTGGGCACTCACCATCTCCTGGAAACGGATTTCTCTCTTAGGGACTCATGTCCCCAAGGTCCTTCCAATGTCCAAGCATTTCAGGAGGCCTCGTGTACAAGCCTGACTCCAGAAGTGGGCCTGTGACCCAGGCCAGGCCAGTCAAGTCCAGAATTTGTGAGCCTCACAAAGACATGGACTGCTGGGGCCTGCTCTCTTCTGCCATGAACCTGGAGCCACCGGGACCACGACCACACACAGGCTGAGCATAAAGTCAAACAGTGTGGAAGGCAGAGCCAGTGGACTCTGAGAAACAGTCCCGATGAAAGTCTGTGCCTCTGATCAACATACCCACAGTGTGGGCTTTTGAGGCACAGGAGCCAAAAACCTTCCTTTTTTTCCTAAGCCATTTAGTTAGCCTTCCTGTTCCTTGACAACTAAAAGGTTTAAGGCTGATATCATCTCTTTTTGGGTTTGCTGCACAGAACAAGCTATTGTATGCAACAGCCCTTCACAAACAATAAAAGTCTTTTGCAAACAATTAAAAGCAGAGCAGGGACTTCCCTGTTGGTCCAGAGGTCAAGAATCCACCTGCCAATGCAGGGAACAGGGGCTGGATCCCTAGTACAGGAAGATTCCACAGGTGAAGGGGTAACTAAGCCCGTTTGCCACAGTTACTTAGCCTGCATGCCTAGAGCCCATGCTCTGCAACAAGAGTAGACACCGCAATGAGAAGCTCACGACTGCAACGAGGCAAGCCCCCACTCACTGCAACAAGAGAAAGCCTGTGCGTAGCCATTAAGACCCAGCACAGCCAAAAATAAATTTTAACAATTTCTTTTAAAAAGCAAAGCAAAAGTTATATCTTATTAGCTTATTTGGGGGTCAAATACTAATATTAAAGTAATAAACCGAAACTACTTTCAATTTTTCATGACTTTACAATAATAAAAGCACAAAGGAAAGTTACTCTTGTGTGATGCCTGATGAATTCCAAGTAGCCCAAGTAGAGCGTGAACTATGACAACGACTACAGTCTTGGACTATTGATGCAACGCCGCCACGTACAAGCCACGGTCCTAAAATGAGGAAGAGGTCTCTCCTTCCCAAATTTCACTTCTAAGATTTTCTTACATCATTTGATATTTAATAAGTGAAGGCAGTGATAAGGAAAAATCAGGTGGGGTGGAGCAGTCGCGAGCACTGAAAAGAAATACAGGAGCAGACGTGTGTGCATTGACTCGCTGGAACCACAGCAAACAGAGGGAAATGAAGAGGAAACCGTTGTCTTATGGATCCCACTGTGGCCAGCAGACGCTTTCTCTACACGTGATAAAGGTGGAGGACAGCTGTCCTGAGACACTATAGAGAGAAGCACTTGGAGAGGGACCAGTCCTCCCGGGATGCTCCCCTGGCAGACATGCCCTCCTCCGTCTCAGAGATGAGGACACTGACAACCACAAGGCCTTGTCATCTGCCCAGTTCCCACTGTGAGCAGGCAGCCTTTCTGCTTCAGCAGGCTCCTCTGGCCCCTGGCCCCTCTGCTTCTCTACCCTCACACGGAAGGACTCGTCTCTAAGGCAAAGAGGAGCACACGTTTGCTGCTGCTGCTGCCACTGGGGTTAACAGCAGACCCCCTGGCGTGTTTTAAAAAAAAATTTTTTTTAAATACTTTTTAAAAGTTTTCATGTCTTCTGAATTGATGACTATGAAGCTAGCTTGTACAGACCTTTGGGAGTACCAATAAAACAGCTGCAAAGAATGCTAACCTGAAAATGAAATTAGTGAAAAAAAAATCAAGAAGTGATCTTGCAGGCAGTACACATTTCACAGGGATTTTCCAGTTTACACTTATCTAACCCTCGAGAGCCTAACGATAAATCCTAAACAACCTGGGGCCTCAGAGTTGGGTCTCTGGTGCCACACAAGTGTGACAAAATTTGGATGCTCAAGAGAATATGTAGGTTTGCAACCTGTGCTTCTTAAGAAGGGAGGATGCTCATCGAGCCCTCTGAAAACTAAAGGAGAGCTGTTATAGTTTTGCCAGAAAAACATAAAAATTCATATCCCCCTTAAAAAAAAAATTCAGATGATTCATGAATCAGAGGTTAATAATGCCCAGTTTAAAAGTTGAAGGGAAACAGCTGTGAAAAATAGAAACTTAATGGCAATCACCCCGGCAGAACTACCCTACCTCTTATTCAAAAATAACTTCCCGCACAGAAGCCTGGGGCTGGAGACTGCCAGCACCTGCAGGAAGGTGGCCAGTCCTTCGTTGGTGGTGGTTATCTTTACCCCAGCATCTCCTGTGGCCGAGCAGGTGGGTCTGGACGGGATGGGAGAGGAGAGAGGTGAGGAAACACGCAGGACAGCTGTGGGGGTGGCAGGCCTGGCCAGCGAGGCCCACTACAAGCCTGGCTGTCGGTGGGAAAGAAGCGTGAGAGCCTGAGCAAACCCATTAGACGACTGTCTCATTTCACAATTCTGCTCAGAGCTGGCCCTCTGCCCAGGGATACAGAAGGAACAGCTCTTCCCATCTCCCTCGAACACAGACAGTGAGACCCCCTTTCCAAGTCTCCAATCTCATGATAGCAACAGCTTCTGTGGACGAGTCTGGGAACCTCGCCCCACATACGGCCTTGCTAGCTTGGGAAAGGAAGCACCGAATTCTAAATCATCTGTTTACTAATGAACGTTCCCGACAGTATCCCCTTGCACTTCGTCTCGGTCTGCGCTCTCTCACGGTGGGTGTTCTAGAGCCTGTGTGCACTTTTAAGAACCCAGCCTGAAAAATCTGCTGTTTCCCAACTCCTCTGCACCTTAGAGCAGTGGCTGGGTCCTTCTTCCAAAGCACCGTCTCACTGGGAGTCTACTGGCAGCTACTGGAAAGAAAGGCGTTTTAACTGGGTGGTCTCTACTCTCCCTCCTCCCCCTGTGGATGGTGGTGAGCAGAGCTCCCACAGGAGGTCATGAGTTTATGCTTTTGCTGTGTCCTTCTGTCCATCACTGACTTGCTGGCTAAATGAGGATGTCTCACTTAACTCTTTGGTACTTCAGTTTTTATAGCTGGAAAATGAAGCTGGGTTGGCAAATGAGAGACGAAAAATAAGAACTGAGCTTCTTCAGAAGCTCACTAGCACAGAGGGTAAGGTGTTTAGCTCTTTGCTAATCTGGTATTGTTGGTTCAGTCGCTAAGTCATGTCTGATTCTTTGTGACCCCATGAACTGACTCCAGCATGCTAGGCTTCCCAGTCCTTCACTATCTCCCAGAACTTGCACAAACTCATGCCCATTGAGTTGATGATGCCATCCAACCGCCTCATCCTCTGTTGTCCCCTTCTCCTCCTGCCCTCAATCTTTCCCAGCATCAGGGTCTTTCCCACTGAGTTGGCTCTTTCATCAGGTGGCCAAAGTATTGGAGCTTCAGTTTCATCATTAGTCCTACCAATGAATATTCACGGTTGATTTCTTTTAGGATTAACTGATTTGATCTCCTTGATGTCCAAGGGACTCTCAAGAATCCTTTCCAACACCACAGTTTGAGAGCATCAACTTTTGGGTGCTCAGCCTTCTTTATGGCCCAACTATCACATCCATACATGACTACTAGAAAAACCATGGCTTTGACTATATGGACTTTTGTTGGTAAAGTGATGTCTCTGCCTTTTAATACGCTGTCTAGGTTTGTCATAGCTTTTCTTCAAGGAGTAAGTGTCTTTTAATTTCATCTAGCATTAATGGCATTTAAATGAGCTCTTCTTCAGGTTAAGAATAGGAAGAATGGTGAACAGGAATGATGAGAATGATGATGGTGATGATGATAATTAATACTGCATCAGTGCTTTAGAATTTACAAGACATTTTTATATTCATCGTTTCACCTGCAGGGCAGGCATCATTTTTGCTTCTTTTTTTTTGACTGCAGTGGTCTTTGTTGCAGCACTCAGGCTTCGTTAGTTGTCTTACTAGGGCTCAGCAGTTGCAGGGCAGAGTCCTAGTTGCCCTGAGGCATGTGGGATCTCAGTTCCCTGACCAGGGATTGAACCTGAGACCCCTGCACTGGAAGGAGGATTCTAACACTGGACCAGGGAAGTCCTGGGCATCACCTTTTACTTCTGCTTAACAAATCCCAAGAAGCCAAATGATTTGTCCAAGGTCATCAAGTGAGTGAGGGGAGAGGTGGTGGTCAAAGCCAGGTCCTGTAATTTCACGTTTGCTCCCCATTTCACTTGTTTTATTCCCTGTCATGTCTTCCCTAAGACAATCGATCATCTAAGTGGTCATCAAAGGGAGACAGTCGGTCTCTCAGAAGCAAAGGCACATGAGGGGGAAAGGCCCAAAGGACCAGGGGGCACAGACACAGCCTATTCTAACTACCCTCTCGATCTTCCCTATCCTATCGACCCTCTCTAACTATTCTAAGCGAGCCATTTTCTATGCTAAATTATCTATCCTTCCTGTTCTAGCTCAGCCAAGGGCAGGTTCCTTTGGAGGGCTGGAGACGGGGGACAGGAGACAACTTATAAACCAACACTGCTGGCTAACTGTTTGGGAGAATTTTATTATTCGGAAGGAGAACAAAAGCTCAGGCTACTGGAACATACAAGCAAAGGATAGCTCATCTTAAAAAAAAAAAATTATATTCCATGAGAAAAAGCTTTCTTATGGTCTCTGTCACTGTCTAAAAAAAAAACTATTGTAGACAGACCAGACCAACCAAGAGCATCTTCATCCCCCCACACACAGCATTTCCATTAGGATCATCCCCCTGCCGAGCCACAGAAGGGCAGGACAGGCGTGTGATGGATGCTGCTACAGTCCCCATCCTTATGCAGCCCATCCACAGGCCCTGTCGAGGACACAGACATCTACCAGGCAGCAAAAATGACATGTGATTGAAAAGAAAACGATAAACTCGCTGAAAGTTTTTTTCCTTACTATGTAAGAAGTTTTTATATAGTAAGAAGTTTGTGAAATACAAAAATGCCAATAGAAAAATGGACATAAACACACAATTCACAAATGAATGGGTCCTGTTAACTAAATACAGACCAACCTCGGTTATCAAGTATGAAGTACAGACGAGTACAGACTAGGTCATTAACAGAAGCTATCTTTGGGTTGGGAGTTATGGGTAATTTTTACTTTCTTTGTGTATGTCTTGATTCTAAAATTTTTTGTACAGTGAACATGTACAATTTTGGTAAGCTGTTATTAAGTAAAAAACCAACTTCAAAACACTGTGGGAAATGTGAAATATGGAAATTACTTCTTCCCACTCAAGGAAATTTTCCTAGTGCTACACAAATCTCTTGTCTATGGCTTCCATATAATTTACCACTAGCACTCTTTAGGAAACACAATAAGAATGGATTCTTAAAGTCTATGATACAGTAAAAAAAAAAAAAAAAACCTAGAAAAATCATCCACTACTTACTTGATTTTTTTGGTATTAAAAAAAGAGTTCCTTTCTTGAATGATCTGTTTTAACCTTATATCGAAGTTTGCTCATGAAAGTTAAATAATTCTGTTGTTTGGTTACGAAGTTAGCACACAAATTCTTTTATTTCTTCTATAAGGAGATCAAATCAGTCAATCCTAAAGGAAATCAACCCTGTATATTCATTTGGAAGGACTGATGCTGAAGCTGAAGCTCCAATACTTTGGCCACCTGATGCGAAGAGTTGATTCATTGGAAAAGACTTTGATGCTGGGAAAGATTGAAGGCAGAAGAAGTGGACGACAGAGGATGAGACAGTTGGAAGGCATCACTGACTCGATGGACATGAGTTTGAGCAAATTCCAGGAGACAGTGAAATGCTGCAGTTTACGGGGTCACAAAGAGTTGGACATGACTTAGTGATTGAACACCAACAACAAAAAATTCAGGACTAAAATGTTTCCTTTTAATTTCTACTTATCTTTCCTAAGATTAAAATATAACCCTTCCTTGAATTTTTTTTTCCAATCTCAATTTTTAAAGCTACAAGTCAAGTGCTCTTTTGTGTAAAATTATTTTGTGATTTTTATTTAGCTGCATTTTCATCCACTTTGTCTGGTAGAAACAGTGTGAGAAAGGATTTTTGATATACCCTGATACTCTCTCCCTTGACTGTGAGGAGGGCTAAGGCCCACTGAGGTTCAGTTACTCACAACTGAGAAATAGGACAGCCAGGCTAAAAATAACCCAGGCAAGGGCAGTTTATTGCTTCTTTAGACTCATTTTCCAGAGAAGGCAATGGCCCCCCACTCCAGTACTCTTGCTTGGAAAATCCCATGGATGGAGGAGCCTGGTGGGCTGCAGTCCATAGGGTCGCTAAGAGTTGGACACGACTGAGCATCTTCACTTTCACTTTTCACTTTCATGCATTGGAGAAGGAAATGGCAACCCACTCCAGTGTTCTTGCCTGGAGAACCCAGGGATGGGGGAGCCTGGTGGGCTGCTGTCTATGGGGTCGCACAGAGTCGGACACGACTGAAGCGACTTAGCAGCAGCAGACTATTTTTACTTCAGTTTGATACTCATAAACTAGAAGGCGTGTGCTTTAAGACTGAATGATAGTTCAACTTAAAAAGAAATGCTTAGTTCAGTGCTTAACCATTTTCTCCTGTTGGGCATGCCAGCAACCCCTCCACCGAGAGGGCACTCTGGCGCAGGGCAGTGCTTTCTGAAAACTCTTGACAGGTGCTTTCACAGCTTGGGCACAGCTCAAGGGAAGGTGAGGAGGACAGCCCAAACATCTGAGCGGCCACGTCCACTTTTCTGAAGCACTAGTACTAAACACAGTTTTAAATTTCCCAAAGAATCACAGGTTTTTACAGCTTAGGTTTAAAAGAAAACAAGTCTTTTGAACTTTCCTTCTGAATTATAGAAAGGGGCCAAATGAACCATTAAGGTACAGAATGGATACACCTTAAAAAAAAGGGAGGCTCTCTCTAAATTAAAATTCTTGGGTTGCCAGGTCACCTTCACAGCCCTTGATCTGTCAGACTGTAAGCTCCTTGAGGGCAAGAATGATTTTTTCCCCTTTTCTTTGTTTCCCCAGTGCCTGCCAGAGTCCCTGGCACAGAGTCAGCACTCAGCAAATTATGTTAGAACGGGAGGGTAAGAACAGACGGGAAGGGCCACCAGAGACTAGGAGTGGCTGTAACCAACATTCTGTGAGACGGCAGCTCTGTGCTGACTCTGAAATGTCCCAGATCCAGACGGTTCTGCGATTATTTACACAATAAAGTTATTACTTTGGAAAGTAAAATTATGGCTTCAGTTATTACTGGTTATTTCCCTTAATAAAGGAATAATAAAAATGAGAAATCATTTTCACTTTCCCAAAGGTTCCCAGGCTTTACATCAGAGAAAGCAGTCTTGACACAGGGACTTGGGTTTGTAAATATGTAAGACAACATTGCTGGAATGGGACATGCCGAGCTTCCTGCTGTTCATATAAATAAAACTCTGAAACTAAAGGTAAAAACTGCAAAAGGGCCCACTTCCAGCCACAGATCCAAAACCGAGACTATACGGGCTTCGAGATTTCTTATGAGAAACTATAGTAAGAAAAATACAGTGACTCATCCCATAATCATGCCCTTTCTTCCCAAAGTACACAGCACGATTCCCACATCCCTGGCACGTGAGCACTCGGGACAGAGCTATTGCAACAGGGAGCACCTCCCCGAATGGGGCCCTCTGTAGGGCGGGAGACAGACCTTCCCAGTGCCGGCAGCGGCGTGGCTGCACTTGCTCTGCCCCTGAAGAGGGGGCGCTCCCTGGGCGCTCCTTTGTCTGGCAGGCTGCTTTCTTGAGCTGCCCTGCATCCAGGCGGAGCAGTTCAGAATAGACGTTCCCGGGTTTCCCAGCCGGTTGTCACTTCAACAATGAAGATCCAATAGGAAAAGAGGAAAGGGGAAGGAGGAGGCAACCTCTACTTGGGGCCACAGCACGAGTAAGGTGGCCAGGCTCTGCCCTGTGCCCACTCTCCCCCGCCACTTCTGCGGCTGGGGAAGAGGGAGCGAAGTCAACAGTTTCCGGACAAATGACTGACGTTCTTCCCAAAGACGTCTCCAATACGCCGCTCAGGAAGCCCGCTCCCAGGCCTCCCCCAGCTCCTGGAGAGTAACCACTGAGAGAAATGAGATGGATCCGGCCCCGGGGCTAGTGTCCGTGTGAAGGAATAAAATGATCCGAAGCTTTAAGGGACATAAGGAAGTTCAAGGGCTAGTCAGAGGAGGGCCAGACCCCACGGGCTACTCCCGGCAGGAGGCCGTCCTGGAAGGGAACGGTGTTCTCTGATCCTCCTGTAGTCCGGACGGGAGGGCTCTGCAGAGGCCAAGCGTCTGGGAGGACTGACTCGGAGGAACCTGGGACAGAAGGACTGGGGTCTTGGCTGGACGGGCGTTTGTGGGTGCCAGGGCTCCCTGCTTGACCTGGGTGTGCTATTATTCCTGGAGTAGGCTCTCAAGGAAGTGGGGGACAGGCCCATGGGGAGGGGCTGCACAGGTGGGCTGGCCACACAGAGTGGGGCTGGGAGGTGCCAGGGACTGAAGCCGCCTCGTTAGTGCCCGGCGTTAGCTGACCCAGGGAAGTGTGCATGTGAAGGATGTCAGAGGTGGGGAAAAGGGCAGCTCAAGGCTGATCACGGCTAAAGAGAAGCACGCAAAACAGTGAAAGAGCCTCAAGATGGAAATGGCACTTTTCTCATAAGCTGACTTGGTGAACTAGTGTTATCCCTGGATATCAGAACATTTCAAAGATAAGAAAGCAGAACTGGCTCGTGCAAAAGGCTCAGACCAGTCAACTTTTCATAACGAAAATTCTTCACGTTTAGGAAGTCCTCCAGATTATAAGATTTATATGACAGCAGCTATAGAAAGCTTACATCTGTACAAACACCAGTACCCCTAAGGAGGATGATATTTCATTTGTATGGAGATGTTGTAACTCATCCTTAATAATTTAAAATATTACGTATTAATATTACATGTCATACAAGATCTAATTTTTTCTGTATTCTATCTGAAAACAGTAATAATACTTTGTGGTACAATTAATTGTCTCCTCGAACCACAAATCAATGTTTTCATTGGTCTGATAATCAGTTAAGCTATACTGCATGACAGTTGTTTGCCAGCAGTATTATTACTTTAGTATTTGTTAATTTACTAAGATAATTCAACCTTCTAGAAATGCTTCTGAAATAAACTTTTAACACTTGTTACCCGATGTGCTTCATTTATTGCACTTAATAGGTATACTTAAGAGTTTAGCTGCTAGATGGAATAAGTGTCTCACTGGATTTTCTGAAGGGCTCACCTGTTCTGGACAAAGGTATCTCAATTTAAATATGAATCCTCAGAAGACTCTTCTCGGGTCTCTGTTCAGCCTTCTAGTCTCTAAAACACTTTCCTTATATATTTATTTAAGATGAGATAAGAAGCTGGTTTTGGACCATGAAGGCCAAATTTCAAATGGATTAAAAGATAACAAACATATGGGGTAATCTAATATCCCCACAAATTATTTTAGAAGCATAATAATCATGACATATATCATGTCCAGATTTAAGGTCTGCTAGACGCTTTTTCCTTTTTGTTAAAAGTTTCAAGTCACAAATCCAAGTCCAAAAATATGAAAAACAAAGACTGGTACAGAGGTAAGCTCAGACAGATTTGGCTGTGACTGCAGCGAGACACACACACACACATACCCCACAGAGACTCTCAAATGTATATGCTAAGTTTAAAAGACAAGGCTGTAAGCTATAACATTAGGAGTGAATTTTCAGAATCTATTTGTCTGCATAAAGAGCTCCGCTGAAACAGAAATAAGACTGATGGAGCTCAAAATTGAGCACAAGAAAAGAGAGAGAAAACAAATCCAATCAGTTAAGAAAGAGCACACTGGGGAAAAGTACTGTTTTTCATGAAAATGTCAGTGATTCACCATGGAATAAAATTCAAAAGCCACTGACCCCAGTGAAAGCTTCCAGTGGAAACATGTGGATTTTGTCTCACTTCATTTAAAGAATGCCTTATATTTCACTTAAATACTATCAGAAGCATTTTCACGGTTTTTGTAGTATGTGCTTTCTCATTTNTTAAAAGACAAGGCTGTAAGCTATAACATTAGGAGTGAATTTTCAGAATCTATTTGTCTGCATAAAGAGCTCCGCTGAAACAGAAATAAGACTGATGGAGCTCAAAATTGAGCACAAGAAAAGAGAGAGAAAACAAATCCAATCAGTTAAGAAAGAGCACACTGGGGAAAAGTACTGTTTTTCATGAAAATGTCAGTGATTCACCATGGAATAAAATTCAAAAGCCACTGACCCCAGTGAAAGCTTCCAGTGGAAACATGTGGATTTTGCCTCACTTCATTTAAAGAATGCCTTATATTTCACTTAAATACTATCAGAAGCATTTTCACGGTTTTTGTAGTATGTGCTTTCTCATTTTATGTCGCTATACTACTGATCACGCTAAATTCTCCAGAAGTCTTCAGGAAAAAAAAGAGCATATCAATTAATCAATTAATCAACATTATCACGCAAAATAGATAGGACATTTTTGGTCCCTTAAAACATGCCCTGAGGGCTCAACAGTTCTTCTGTTTATTACAGTAACTTTTCATTCAAGCAGATTTATTTATAGAGCTTTTCATACATACCAAATCTTCACTCTGACTTGCCAAAAGATCATGACCGAATGCAAGCTGACTTACGCAGACCACAAACCTGTCGGGAAACACTTGGAGTTCTGTACAAAGGGAAAGAAATCACATCATTTGAGGTATCAAAAGACTGTGAACACAGAAATGCTTGGTCCAAGAATTCTGCCTTACAGCGCTAAGCATGTATATATCAGACACGTGTCTTCTCCCCTCCCCTCCTTCGTTTGCCATCAACAGCGCAGGGCAAGCACAAAGCTCCAGGGGCAGAGGAGGAGGCTGCAGATGGATCCACCTGAGCCCCTGGACCAGGGTATCCCTAGAAATCCCCAGGCGCCCAGGGCCATCACAGCTTTCCTCCTGGGTCAGTTTGCTGTTTTCTGTTCAGAATCATATTTGGGAGACAGGATCAACATTTACTACTGAGTGTTCAGACATACAGTGGAAGAGGGAGGAAACCTGAAAACACACTTTGTAGTGTTCTTGCTAGTTTCCCTCTCCCCTCTTCAGTCACCTGGCCTTGGAGAGGTTCCCTAGGCTGCAAGGCAAATTCCCAGTTTGAACCAGGCTATGAAAATAGCAGTGTTGGAGATTAGGAATTACCGATCATTCTTAAGGAAACGGTTAAATGTGCAATAGAAGGACTTCCCTGGGGGTCTAGTGGTTAACAATCTGCCTGCCAATGCAGGAGAGGTGGGTTCAATGCCTGGTCCAGGAAGACTGCACATGTGGTGTGGCAACTAAGCGTGTGCCCTACAACGACTGAGCCTGTGCTCTAGAGTCCATAAGCCTGAACTCCTGAAGCCTGCTCTGAGCCTGTGCCCTGCAAAAGAAGAAGCCACTGCAATGAGAAGCCTGGCGCACCACAACCAGGGAGTACCTCCCCCTCGC
>SJYA01001920.1:556066-601662 GCA_006410615.1 Neotragus moschatus | reverse complement strand
TTTGCCATCAACAGCGCAGGGCAAGCACAAAGCTCCAGGGGCAGAGGAGGAGGCTGCAGATGGATCCACCTGAGCCCCTGGACCAGGGTATCCCTAGAAATCCCCAGGCGCCCAGGGCCATCACAGCTTTCCTCCTGGGTCAGTTTGCTGTTTTCTGTTCAGAATCACATTTGGGAGACAGGATCAACATTTACTACTGAGTGTTCAGACATACAGTGGAAGAGGGAGGAAACCTGAAAACACACTTTGTAGTGTTCTTGCTAGTTTCCCTCTCCCCTCTTCAGTCACCTGGCCTTGGAGAGGTTCCCTAGGCTGCAAGGCAAATTCCCAGTCTGAACCAGGCTATGAAAATAGCAGTGTTGGAGATTAGGAATTACCGATCATTCTTAAGGAAACGGTTAAATGTGCAATAGAAGGACTTCCCTGGGGGTCTAGTGGTTAACAATCTGCCTGCCAATGCAGGAGAGGTGGGTTCAATGCCTGGTCCAGGAAGACTGCACATGTGGTGTGGCAACTAAGCGTGTGCCCTACAACGACTGAGCCTGTGCTCTAGAGTCCATAAGCCTGAACTCCTGAAGCCTGCTCTGAGCCTGTGCCCTGCAAAAGAAGAAGCCACTGCAATGAGAAGCCTGGCGCACCACAACCAGGGAGTACCTCCCCCTCGCCGCAACTAGAGAAAGACTGCGCACAGCAGAGACCCAGCGCAGCCGGAAACAATGAAATAAATTTTAAAAGATGTGCAGTAGTAAAGCTGGTCCAAGTATACCACAGTCGCAATGACCTATGATTACAATTTCGTAAAGCAAAACCACTGACTTCCGGGTGCGGAAGGTTAAATGAGTCACAGGACCAGACTCCTCAACATTCAATGAAAGGATGATTGAAAAGTAAATGTGCCTCCTTTTCCATCTGTCTGTCCATCTCTCCATTCATCCGCACAGCCCCCATTGACCTCTGGGGTGATGTCTGGAGTGATGTTTAGCCCATGATAACAGTGAATATTCTGGGGTGGGGGATGGGCAGTGGGAGGGTCTTCTCTTCCCCCATTTTTTACTTGGTTGTACTGGCTGAACTGGAGAAGGAAATGGCAACACACTCCAGTATTCTTGCCTGGGAAATCCCATGGACAGAGGAGCCTGGCAGACTACAGTCCATGGGGTCGCAGAAGAGTCAGACATGACTCAGCGACTAAACAACTGCCTCAGTATTTGTATAATACACATGTATCGTATTTACAACGGAAATAAAGCTAATTTTTTCTAAAAGGGAAAGCCTTCCTTGTAGATGTGACCACTTTTTGTTCTTCTGAGTCATGAAAGTGAAGCCTTTTACATACAGTGCACACTGCCCACAAGAAATGACAGAGGGAGGGCCCTGAGACCGTGACAGAGAGCAGGCATGAAAGTGTCAGTTACGCGGACACGTGACTCCCGCAGTCAGTGCCTCAACCACTTGGAGAGGCTAAATTACACCACAATGATGTTCTGGGATCCACTCTCTCCTCACCTGCTGTCTCCTTGGGGGCTGCCTTCTCTTTTCCAACTCATTCCACTTGGGGCAAGGGGGTTAGCAGTTTCAACAACAGCTCTGCTTACCCTGCTCAGAACCCCGCCCTGGTGCTTCACTGCTCACCACGAGACGTGCAGCTGCTCAGGCTCTGCAACCGAGGCCTGACATGCTGTTCTGTTTCTCCCCCACAGAAACCCCCCACTGCAGGGGGCTTGGGTGTGTTTAACCTCTGACCCCACATGGATGCTCTGGGCCTCCCTTGGGGCTCGGCTGGCAAAGAATCCGTCTGCAATGCTGGAGACCTGGATTCCATCCCTGGGTTGGGAAGATTCCCCTGGAGAAGGGAAAGGTTACCCACTCCAGTATTCTGGCCTGGAGAATTCCATGGACTGTATAGTCCATGGGGTCGCAAAGAGTTGGACACGATTGAGCAGCTTTCACTTTCACTACATGGAAGCTTTATCTGGCTAGGTAACTATAGATGGGACTCTGAAGAGGCGGAAAAACAAAGTTAACAAAGCAGTTACTATTTATTCACTAATTCTTAGAACATCGTATTGAGATAAGTGATAACCAGTCTGTTTCCGACCTTCTGGAAAGGGAAATGGAGCCACAGAACTCTTTATTTGTACTCCCTCTCCCAACATGACAATCTTGAAATACAGTCGCTCATCAGTGAATCAGAACCAGAATTCAAGAGACTTTCCTAACCCTCCCAAAGCAGGAGGCCCAGGTTCAATCTCTGGTCAGGAAACTAGATCCCACATGCCACAACTAAGGCCCAGCACAGCTAAATAAATAAATAAAATATTAAAAAAAAAAAAAAAGAACTAGAATTCAAAATTATCATCTCTATCAAATGATTCCTCTGAAAAATAAGAATGCTAGAATAGCACATTTTAAACAATTTGGTGCCAGGTATTTTATCAACAGAAAGCCCTTCACTCTGCTTAGGTTGTAATTGAGATTTGCATGAACATTTAAATAAAAATTTAGGCAATGGCAGTCCCTACCATGAAGGGTAGCTAGGCTTTATTTTAACAGATACAAAGTTAACTGACTTATTTTACTAGGAGGATTGAACAGAGTGGAAGGCCCCACCGTGACAGTAATACAGTCAAGTGGCACTTAAAGTTAAGAAGGTGCAGATAATTGCAAAGATTCCAAGACCAAACCTTTATCCAGTTCATTTTTTGGTGTTGTTGCTTTGTGTAGAATACTGTATTTTACTTGGAGGTACTACTGCTTTTATTTTTTCCTAAGTTTTTATTGGAGTATAGTTGCTGCACAGTTCATTGTTAATGTCCCTGTATCATATCTTATTTACTAAAATCAGCAAAGGAAGCTGAGTTAAATTTTCTTTCCAAAGGTCAGATGGACTTGGAGAGCAGTTGCTAGCATCTGACTCTGTTGCTGTTGGCTGGACACACTTGACCTCATCGCCTCAGTGGACATCTGGACTCGGGGAGTCGTGGGGGCAGAGGGCGCCATCACACACCTACGGAGAGGCCCTGGCGGCTCAGGGCCGGGAATGCACCTTCTCCATACTCACTCTCGCTCTGTGCTCCAGGGCCTCAGGGTGCACAGACAGTGGTCTAACTGCCTGGAGTGACTCTGGATGCTCGAGTGCCAAGAGGCAGCAGAAAGGAAGGCGGAGCGTGACTCCACTCACTGGGCTGGGGCAGGCAGTGAACAGAGCAAGAGGGGAAAAAAATAATCTCAAGCGCTTGCAAACACTCTTAATCAGTACTTCAGCTTCTTGAAGGCTATGTGGCCACTAGGAATTGTTATTCCTTAATTTTCATTCCCTCTGTAAGGACACACTCATTGTGCAGAATGACCCAAGAAATTGGCTTCTTACCTGTCCTTGGGGAGCCCCTCAGGCAGCGGAGACGTATTCCTCTTTTGAGGAAATAGGCTGTGATGTGAAAGCCGTAACCTGAAAAGTGAGTATCACACATCACTCATGTGTGGGATCGAATTTTAAAAATGATACAAATGAACTTACTTACGAACAGAAACAGATTCACAGATTTTGGAAACAAACCTATGGTTACCAAAGGGGAAGCATGCAGAAGGATCCTTTAGGAGCTTGGGATTAACATGTACACACTACTATATATAGCAAGATAATCAACAATCTCCTGTATGGCGCAGAGAACTATACTCAGTACCCTCTGATAAACCATAATGGAAAATATGAGAAACAATGCACATATACACGTATAACTGAGTGACTCTGCTGTCCACCTGAAACCAACACAGCAGTGGAAATCAACCAAACTGCAACAAAGCAGAATGAAAGTGCCTGGGAAGTGAACGAGGTCAGTACCGGACTAAACACTTGTCTGAGAAGGAACCCCACAGGCCCAGCCCGGTGCCTGCCGCCCACCGAGCACTCAGCGATTGCCGAGGGAGTCAGAGTAGGAGGATGTAGGGGCCTCTTCCAGAGGAAGAGGTGCATGTGCCTGGGTAACTCCTAGGAGGCTTGGCCACGGCCCCTGGAACCGCCTCCAATCACTGAAGCGGCTCAGTTACTCTATCTGGAAAATGGCCTAACTGAGGAGGTCGGACCAAACAGGCCTAACAATCAGGCCCTCGGGTAGGCTGCTTAATTCAGGCCGAGCGGTTGTACCACTGGCCACTTTCTGATGCTCACTGTTCATCAGCTCACATATTTGAAGAGGAGTGTGTTTTGCCTGTAAGTTATTCTAATTCAAGTAAAGTCTTTACATAGGATGTGACGAAACGAAATATGACATAAGTCTCCCTGCTTTCCCCCGGAGAAGGCAGTGGCACCCCACTCCAGTACTCTTGCCTGGAAAGTCCCATGGATGGAGGAGCCTGGCGGGCTGCAGTCCATGGGGTCGCTACTAGTCGGACACGACTGAGCGACTTCTCTTTCACTTTTCACTTTCATGCATTGGAGAAGAAAATGGCAACCCACTCCAGTGTTCTTGCCTGGAGAATCCCAGGGACGGGGGAGCCTGGCGGGCTGCCGTCTATGGGGTCGTACAGAGTCAGACACGACTGAAGCAACTTAGCAGCTTTCCCCAAAAAGAGAGGCAGAAAAAACTCTCCAACCACCAGAATGGCCAAACTGGAAAAGGCCATGAACACCAACTGTTGGCAAGAATGTGGGCTAACAGGAATTCTCATGCACTGACAGCTGCTTTCAGCATCTAAAGTGGAACACGAGGATAAACACAGGGTGCGCATAGCACTTTTCACAGAAGTCCCAAACCAGAACTGAGGCAAATATCCATCAAAAGCAGAATTTTTCATTGGAAACAAAGTGGGGTGTGGGAGAGGTAACAGTCACACAGTGCAAATCCTACTCTGCCCCTAAAAGTAAATGAACTTCAGCTAGACGCCATATCAGGACTAAATCTCACAAGCATAAAGTTAAGTAAAAGAAACCTGGTCTGAAGGAGTGGACTCCACCATCTGTAACGATGGAGACATTGCCAGTCCTCTCACCATCATCGAATTCTGCAGCAACGAAACTTCCATAGTCCCGGGAAGTACCAGCAGAGTTCCCTCCTCTCTCCATCCCTCCCTTCTCTCCTCCCTCCCAGCCCTGTTCCAAGCATAAAGCTCTCTGTCAATGAGCCTCCTGAAATGATCAAGTAAAAATGTCTGGTTAACACAGTCAGGAACCTGGTGGGAGAATCAGAAGTGAAAGCCCCACCGAAGAAGGGCGAGGGTTCCCAGATCCTCAGACAACTTCAGCACATCGCTTATCCTCAGAGTCAGGATTTTAGTCATAAAACTGGAAGGTCCAGGAATTAAAAGAGGTGGTCTCCAGGTCCACTGGACTCTCCAAACACCAATGCAATCATTGTTTTGAAGTAATTTATATATAAAGGATACAATTAAAGAAGGTCCCAGTTTTACATTCAAGTATCCTTCTGTCACCCTCGTAGAAAGATCCAGAACATCAGTGGCCACAGACCTGATGTTCTGCGCTAGCTGTGACAGCACAATTGCTTTAGCCATGGGGATTTCACAACAGTGACCTCCATGACAGGATAATCTCCAGGTTTACGGAGACGAAATATGCTTTTTCCTGACACACTTGCAGTGGATCGCATTTTGGTCACGTGGCTTTCCTCTGCTTAAAACGTCAAACGAAATATGCACACCACTGGCATTATTCTGAGGGCTTTAAAACAAATACTTCGGCCCTTAGGTCACCGCGAGAGTGGAAGTGACATCCACATCTGTTTATTTGTCTTGCAGCTGGGGGAGGGGGATGGTTAGGAGACTGAACAGTCAGGGACATAGAAACACACAAAGAGAAGTGATTTTCAAAGCAATGATTTATTATGTGAGTTTTGCAAAGGGCTGAACAGCAACAAAAAAGCGTTATCAAAGTCCCTCTTCCTTTGCTGCGGATCACACTTTAATGCTTATAGTTCCACGTGATTAGGGGTCAGAGGACATGCTCCAATTCTCAAAACTCTTTTCGCTGTACAAAATCTCCAGGAATAAAGTGTTATTGGTAGGAAGGGGCTAAATCTGAAGCTGACTAGGAAAGTTCCAGTATGAGTTCAGGAAGCCTGGTATCTGGAGATACCACTTGAGTGATAACTAAATCCTGCTTGGTCAGCTGTCTCAATATACCACCTTCCCCTCTAGGAAAATAAAGCAGCATAAGTCAAACTCTGACTCTTTTACTACCGACATTACTAGGAGAGTGGAGTTTACTGAAATCTTTCCTCCTCTCTCCCACTCCCCTCACTGCCCCCAGGACAAGACTATCTTAAAGAGAATCCTTCCTAAACTGGTGTCTTCTTATGGTTTTAGTGGAAAACCCTGCTGAACACACCTATAAGAGAAATGGTAAGTTTATCATGTAAAAGAGATTTGCACTTGCTTAGTCCAAATTATACTGGCTGCGGGAAACCTTATTGTTTAAAGAGAAAGCAGAAGAGAAAGAAAACACAAAAAGTGTTTGTGTCTATTCTTACAGCAACCTAACTCTGATACGTAAGCAAAGACACTCACAGCTGTTGAAATACACTGAACTGACATATTAGGGCGCTGTATTTCACTTATCCACAGATAACAGGCAGTGATAAAGACTGCATTATCTTTGCTGTTTACTGACATCAACTTCACAGAGTTGAGCGGGCCTCTGAGACTGTGTACTAATCTGGGGCTCAAGTAAAGCTCCACTAGGCTCGAAAGCTAAATGGCAGCTTGGCAAAGAATCCAGGGGACCCTCTGCTTCCCCTTCTCAGGCACCAGCTCCAGGCTTGCAACACTGATGCTCTGAAAGCCCAGAACTGGGGTCAGGGCTGGGAGGAAGAAGCAAAATGGAAATCATAAAGTGATAACCTTTTCATCTGAAAATTACATGGCAATGGTATTCCAAAATCCAGAGGCACTTGTAAATCACAACTAAGGATGCCTATTTTCTTGAGAGCTACTGTGGTCCTCCTCAGCCTGAAAAATCTATCTTTAGCTACAAACAGAGACTGGGATTCGAGAGAGAACTGCTTTATCGTGGATGCATCTTTCTACCAGTAGTCTTTAGGTAGGTCTATTTCAAGAAATAATTGGTTTACCATGGTAGCTCAGATAGTAAAGAATCTGCCTGCAATGCAGGAGACCCAGGTTCAATTCCTGGGCTGGGAAGATACCTGGGAGAAGGGAACAGCAACCCAATTTAGTATTCTTGTCTGGAGAATTTCAAAGACAGAGAGACCTGGTGGGCCTTAGTCTATGGGGTCACAAAGAGCCAGACACGACTGACAGACTAACAGACACACACCGCACTGCTTAATGTACGAGATGTCCAGTCCCAGCCAGAGACCGTTTCCGCAGCAGCCCCCAAAGTCTCCCAAGCTCCATACTTTATAAGGAGCGGCTATACTCCCCACCACCTTCCAACAGACAACCTCCCAACCCCCCAATGACGTTCTAGATGACAACCTGTTGCCACATGCACTTCCTTCTACTCTTCTCCAAAGAACATCAAGGATCCGAGAAAAAAAGGAGATGGGGTCATATTGGTGAGATAAAGAAAGGGTGGTCTCTGCTTTAAGGACAGAGTTCTGCTACTATTTCATTTCGCATTCTGTCTAAAATAAACTGCTTCAAATGGCTTTACTAGAAATTTAGAGACTTTATGAAATAGAAAGGAAAAAACAAACAAAAAAAATCAAATATGAGTTGAACAAGTTCCACCCTGACTTAGCGAGGCAGCAGGTTAGTCTTAAGTAGTACTGTGCTCCAATGAGTAATAGTACTTTTGAAGGGAGTGGTCATTTATTTGGGTCATTATATTAATATTTCATAGTTCCAAGGTGCTAAGAGCAAATCTCCAACATGGAGTTTTTCCTGTAAAGCCATCCAGCTTCGCTTGTTTTCCAGGGGATTCCTGGCTAATGTGACCTGAGCTTCCGCAAGACTGCCAAGGGGAAGCTGCGGTCCAGCTTGTGGTGGGAAGCCCTTTCCCACTGTGATTAGGAAAGCAATTCACAGGAGCCTGGGAAACCGCCTTGGGCTCACCTGCTGAGCCCCTGGACAGCTCGCCTGGGGCCTGGGCAGGAAAGCCCCACTCACAGTATGTTCCACCCACCAGCAAAGCCATCTCTCAAACCACAGGAAGCCCTCAGCAAGACCTACCGTGGCCCCCAGCACTTCTCTCCCTGGGACAAGTGCTTCCTTTGTATCCTTACTCACAACCATGAAAAATTTCAAACACCCAGAAAAGTGGAAAACAGTGGCAGGAACAACCAAGCCCAGCATCTAGACTCAATAACGGTTACTACTGCAACATATTTCACACACACTTGCTACATACCATTTCAGAACAGACATCGTGACGGATAACTCCACAATATGTAATACAGACTCTAGACAATGACTTTCTCCTACACCACAAAATCCCCTAATCGTGACCGACGTGACGCTACTGCTTAAACAGTCCACAGTGAAATTCTCAAACTGTCCCCTGAATCACTGACACTCCTCCTGAATTAGAATCCAACCAAAGGTCAGGCACTGCATCTGGTTTTGTCTCTTTCACCTAGAATAATCTCTTTCTCCCTTTTATCCGCTATTTTAGAATGCCGGCCACTTGATTTTGATGGCTTCTTTAGCTGCTGCAGGAAATTTTAAGTTTAAACTAAAGCTGTGATCACAACTTGAAGTCTAGAACAAAGATGATTTGAAGATTTAGTCCTACAGTTGACTTCAAAGAAACCAAACCTTAAACTTATAAATACTTCAACTTGCAGCTAAGGTAAACTTACCTAAGCAGGTGGGAGAGTGGGTCTCATATTGGTCTACCTTTGCTGTAAGAAAGGGCACTTGGGGGCAATCAGATGCCTCCTGGCTGAAGTAGCAGCAGCTCCCTCCTGTGAGCCAGTTCAGACTTGTGACTGTTTCCAGGCTGAGGTCCTGAGTCAGGGCTCATGCACCAGGTGAAGACTTGAGCAAGATTTAATAAGACAGTATGAAGGAAGGGGCTGACACCTATCAAGTACTACTCTAGGAACGCAGAACAGACTTAAAAGATGGAGACTGCATCTGTTTTAAAGCTATGTCGTTCCGGAGAAACGATGTCGTTAGTCGTGACTTGGGGAGCTGTGCCTATTTGGAAAGTGATACCTGTCCTTATCAGATGGTCAAGGCTAGAAAAGTCATGAGCTTGATACCATCTGTCAGAACTTAAAGGACAAACTAAGTATGACACAGGGCCTTGGGAAAAGACTTTATGGAGCCCTCTGAAACTTTTTGTGGGTCTCAGTGTGACCTTCATCACTGCTGATGTGGGTGTGGATGCAGAAAGAAATTGTTCTGTGGGAACCAAAAACAAGAGTCCTTCATAAGTTTAAGAATACACACAGGAGCCTAGTCTAAGACCACAACTGGGAAACAATTTGGGTGGGTAAATGGAATATTTGGTCCTGGGTTAAAAATTTCACTTATTACCCAAGACATTTAGAGACTCCAAAAAATTTCCCTTGAGATAACATTTCATGTCTTTAAATAAGGACAGTACTGGACTCTGAGTCACAGTAAAGCTATGTCTATTTGATGCCAAAACAAATGGGCAAACTGGTTAGATCCAATAAAAAGAAAAAAAAAAAANGCTGAAACACCAGGAGCTGACAGACAAGAGGTGGCTGAGAGCACTTCTGAGGTCATCCACAGCAGGATGAGTGAGGCTGATAAAGGGCACGAAAGGACAGGCGTCTATTCTAGGCACTCTGCAAAGACGAGGAGCTCCAGGGGAAACGGCAGAAGCAAAGGCAGCGCATCACGCATCCCCGTCCCACTGCCCAGGCTCGGCCGGCCTTCTCAGCAGGCCCGCCTCTCAGCCACTAAGGCCCTCAGTGCGGTTCTGGCCTTCTCACAGGCGGTCACTGCTTTCTCCGCGGGTGGAGGTAGGCTGTCTTCTGTTCCCTATCCGCTACTCGGCCTATGTCTGCAATGAGCACTCCTCTCAGGATTGTCAGTCATTTGGGATTTGTATCTCCTTCACAAGGCGCTAGGTCTTTTCACCATTTTTGATGCACTCATCCAGCCATGGATGAAAACACCAAATATGTCCAACATTTATCATCCATCCTACTGTCTCTTCTAGTTATTAAATAAACCACTGTGAAGTTCAAGCAACCATCTATGGGTCTCGAGTTTTTCCAACTTCCAAGCATGAGCTCCCTGCCCAATATCTAAATCACTTGGGGAATGTGAATCTCCAAAGCTAGGGTCTTTGACACATGCATAGGATTCTTGCAACTCTCATATCTGATAATCTATGTAGAGCTGGGGAGGTGCCAGAGAACTGGATTGCTTTTAGACAGCTCCAGGGGATTCTGATGCACAGTTTAGGTTTGGAAGTCACTGCTCTAAACCTTATTTTGCTGATTTGCTGGTCTGTTATAACGGAATTAGTAGCAAGAGGCTTGCTAGAGTAATGATGGTACTTTACAAAGTTCTTGGAAGACAAAAACAAAAGGCAAGTTCTGTAAGTGAATATAAGAGAGAACCTGCCCTGGTTCCTTAAACACAAATAGGCCTTTACCAAGAATACCATAGCAACAGTGAAGAGGCCTGGAGAGAAAGCTAATTTCTAAGGCACTCAACGCCCAGACTGCCAAGACAACTCATGAGAAGCCAGTGCATACCAGCTCAATTATTACCGCACCTCTGGGAGATTTCAGAGAACACCTCTCATGCCTTCTTTGTTTTCTTTTCTCTTTCTTAACTGCCTGCTGATCAAGTTTTTCATATGGGAAAAAACTCCAAAACTTCACCACTTGCTTTTCCTTTTTTTTATCTTCCATAAGTCCTTAGAGTTCACATAAAATGTATGTCATTTTGATATGTAAAAATTAAAGCGATAGGTATACAATGACTTATGATCTTAATTAAGATGCTAAATCAGACCTCATAGAGGCTCTGGTTAAAAAAGGAACCAACTATGGATGCTACAGGCAAAGTTTAGAAGAATATATAATGTGGTCTTTTAAACTTTGTTTTGCTTAAGTTTACTATAGTCCAGTTCAGTTTAGTCGCTCAGTCATGTCCAACTCTTTGCAACCCCATGAACTGCAGCACACCAGGCCTCCCTGTCCATCACCAACTGCCGGAGTCCACCCAAACCCATGTCCATCGAGTCGGTGATGCCATCCAACCATCTCATCCTCTGTTGTCCCCTTCTCCTCCTGCCTTCAATCTTCTCCAGCATCAGGGTCTTTTCAAATGAGTCAGCTCTTCGCATCAGGTCGCCAAAGTATTGGAGTTTCAGCTTCAACATCAGTCCTTCCAATGAACACCCAGAACTGATCTCCTTTAGGATGGACTGGTGGGATCTCCTTGCAGTCCGAGGGACTCTCAAGAGTCTTCTCCAATACCACAGTTCAAAAGCATCAATTCTTCGGTGCTTAGCCTTCTTCACAGTCCAACTCTCACATCCATACATGACCACTGGAAAAACCANCCAAAGTATTGGAGTTTCAGCTTCAACATCAGTCCTTCCAATGAACACCCAGGACTGATCTCCTTTAGGATGGACTGGTGGGATCTCCTTGCAGTCCGAGGGACTCTCAAGAGTCTTCTCCAATACCACAGTTCAAAAGCATCAATTCTTCGGTGCTTAGCCTTCTTCACAGTCCAACTCTCACATCCATACATGACCACTGGAAAAACCACAGCCTTGACTAGACGGACCTTTGTTGGCAAAGTTCTGTCTCTGCTTTTCAATATGCTGTCATAATTTTCCTTCCCAGGAGTAAGCGTCTTTTGATTTCATGGCTGCAGTCACCATCTGCAGTGATTTTGGAGCCCATAAATATAAAGTCAGCCACTATTTCCCCACCTATTTGCCATGAAGTGATGGGACCAGATGCCATGATCTTAGTTTTCTGAATGTTGAGCTTTAAGCCAACTTTTTCACTCTCCTCTTTCATCAAGAAGCTCTTTGGTTCTTCTTCGCTTTCTGCCATAAGTGTGGTGTCATCTGCATATCTGAGATTATTGATATTTCTCCCGGCAATCTTGATTCCAGCTTGTGCTTCCTCCAGCCCAGAGTTTCTCATGATGTATTCTGCATATAAGTTAAATAAGCATGGTGACGATATACAGCCTTTACGTACTACAGTAGAAATATCAAAAGAACCAATGGAAAATATTGACTCATAAAAAGATCATAAAAAAGAAACTCCATTATCGCCACATATACGTTGTTAATATGAGGGTAAAAGAGATACAACCAAGCATCATGTGCCGGCCAATGAGAGGCTGTGCTAAGCATAGTCCAACCACCGCCAAGGGCTCCTGCGGGAGGAAGCACAGGGGACCTGACTGCATCAAAGCGCTCGCTGCCAGGCTTCAGGAAACGCAGGGCTGGACGAGCATGAGCACATCACCATGCAGATGCAGCCAAACCCCAAATGTGGGAAATTCCAGAGGACACTTGACCCAGTTTCTTCAGCAAGTAAATAACATGGAAAAAAAGCTGGGAGGAGTGTTCTCATGGTTCAGAGAGATATTTATCTTAGGTAAAGAGAATCAGCGGAATGCAATCATTGTGTAGATCAACTTTGTTTGGACCCTGATTTGAACAAACCAATTATAAAAGAATTGAAGAGATACTCAGAGAACTCTGCAAACAGACTATATATCTGATGACATCAATATATTTCTTTTCCTGGGTGGCACTCTGATCATTAAAAAAAAAACAAAACTCATCTTTTAGAGCTATACATATATATTGAATCATTTTTGTGCAAAATAATATGATATCCAGCATTTACTTTAAAATATTTGGGAGGAGGAACAGGAAAAAGCAAAAATGAAATAACACTGGCCATATGTTGAAAATGTGATGCTGGACAATGGAAGTGGGGGTTCGCTGTACGATTCTACTATTGTATGTATTTGAAATTTCTAAGTTATAAAATAAGAGTAAAGATTCTTTTGAAGAAGCTTATTTTTTTTTTTAAAAAAAAGAAACACCATCACTGGATGAAAATATTCAAGAATCTTAAAAAAGATGCATATTTTTCTTTTAAATATTTTGTGTTAACAGCCTTCTTTCAAAGTCTCAGAACATAAATCTTGATTAAAGCTTGCTTTTCGAGGTAATTTGCTCATTTTGGAAATAATATTTTATAAAGAATGCAAAAGTATTTTTTATATGTTGTGAAATTCAGCAGTAATCTTTAGAATCATCTTTTCTAAGGAGATTAAAAGGCAACCGAAGCAGAAATAGCCCAACAGGTAAATGTAAAGCTCTATCTTTACGAAGCCTCAGTAAACACACTGCTGTACTTACAACAGGAATCGTAACCGCACTCTGAGATTCTTTAACTATTAGCAGCCCAAGCTGAAAATATAACTTGATTACAGATATAGTTATATGGATAGGTATAGATACAGATATATATATTTTGCAGACTCAAGCCACAACACCAAAATTAAGTATGGAATTAAAAAGTCTACCATTCATTAAAAAATACAGCCTTGCAGTAAAATGAACATACGGCTAAAAACTGAACCTGAGGAATCTGACAGGCTGAGCTCAAGGAGACGTTCCCACTAAAAACACAGAATCCAGTTAAAAGAAAGACCAGGTTTAAATACATGGCTAAGACTGAAAGAAAGGGAGGTGTCCAGGAAACATGAGGAATGGAGAGGGCCAGAGTAGAACCGCAGGGAGCAGATCGTCTCAGGCCCGTGGAGAGGGCCAGATGGACCTGGGCAAGGACTGAGCTGTCCCCTGGCCATACCCCGTGCGGCCGCCCAGCCCTGGGAGGAGGCGCTGCTCCATCCTTCCATGAAAACCCCATTCCCACTTGACTTGTGTATTTTTCTTTTGCTGAATGCTGAGAACTCACCCTCCCCTGGGGCTCCACAAAGCCTCCCAGAACGTTTCATTATCCCAAACCTCCCAGCTTCCTGGCGGTGCCTCCCACAGAACCACTTTCCTTTCCCTGTTCTTTCTCTCTCCCCTTACGTTTTCAAGATCTCGCTTAAGCTCACTTGACTGCGGTCTGAGACACAGGTCCCTGCTCTTTTCACAGGAACCTTCTCTCTTCCCTTAGTTGCTTTTATGAGAAGGGCCACATGATGCGAGCCTCTCCACTTGCTATCTGAAGATGCCTGGCCCTCTGTAGGACCTGGAGTGGTCCACGGGGAGTCCCGGGCTCTCAGTGGGGTCCCGGAGCTGCTGTGAGCCTCAAAGCTGAGGCCATCCACACAAGGGCAGGAGCTCATGCGTTTCCTCCAGCCTCCAGCCCTGCCCGGTCCCTCCCGCGCTCCTCCCTGGCCTTGCGCTACTTGCTGGGTTACTGCATTTGCCTTCACCCTTTCTCAGGGGCACTTGCCTCCCACCAAGCCTACCATACCCAGGTTCTACAAGAAGCTCTAGTACTTCTCAGAGTCCCCTGACATGCCAACCCTGCCCACACTTGCTGTCATCACCCCTAGTCCCAGGACCTGGACTCGCCCTGAGGTCCCAAGCTCTGAGGCCCACTTCTTTCCCATCCACCTGTATCTGCCAATCCACTCTGCTCATTCCTGCCATTAAAATCCCTTCTCGAGGCACTGGAGCAAGGGTCAACTTTTTCTCAGCTCCCTTCTCAAAATACAGTTTTTCTAACAAATCAACCAACAAAAACTACTGAACTTAGTAAAAATCAGAGATTCCTTGGAAATGGCAGTAAGGCCATCAGGGTTAAACAAGCTTGGGATGCTCATCTTTGCCCAGAAATTCTGTTAGCCATGTAACAGAAGTTGAACACGACTGTACACGTCACACTGATGAGCTGCATGCAGGTGCAGGCTGGCAGCACACTGGAGTTTCCCCACAGTCTCAAGGCAGTCTTCTGAAAATGACTGCAGAAGAGGAGTTATGGGGACCAACATGAATAGGAAATGTGTGCATATATATATACATATGCTGTTCTGTCAAAAGCTGTTTCTCTAACAGTCATACTCAAACCAGAGGCATCCAAGTCCTGCTGCTCCTGCATCCACCCCAGAGAAGAGACAGAGAAGGACCATGAAGGGCAACAACAGACGCTGTGGGAACTGCGGGTGCCAAGAAAGGGTGTGTCTAATGAAACAAGGGGTAGAACAAACAGATTCATCTGGGAGGAGGGAGATCCCCAAGGAACCTCCCCCAGGGACATCCAGGCAGAGTGTGGAAGCATCAGGTGGATTCCGCTAGGAGGACTGAGGATGGGTGGGGGCATTGCACTCACGTCTGTGTAAAACCACAGGCCTCTCCTGGTGGCTCCTGGGATGCTGGTGAGCAGGGTTCAAAATGCACAGAAGGAAAGGGATGCAGGATGAGGCTGGACAGATAAGCAAAGGAGACCAGACTTTAAGTCACAGTCAACTTGACTACCTAAAGTAAAGGATTTTAATGAGAGTAAGTAAGACTCATGCGTGTCCCCAGTCATACCTTACGAATACTGAATAGCTTTCCCATTACTACGAAGATCTTGACTATAACAAGAATCACTTTTCTCTTCATTGATTTGATTAAAATGGAGTAACTGGAGTTGATATATTTGTGAAAGAGTTTAATCTAAAACCCTGGCAGAATCAATAATATTTAATTAATTCATTTAAAGTCAGGTTTTATAATGATTCTTAAAACAATTGTTTTATAATGATTGTTAAAACAACCGTTTTGTAACAATTGTCAAGACAACTGCTTACAGTAATTTAAAATGGTGTTTACACTGACTAGGTTAAAACAGAGTTTTGATCCTGACCAGTAAATGTCAGCTCTAACCTTGCTGGGAAGACAAGAAAATAGTTCTTTCAAAGAATGGGCGGATGATTTAAAATTTACTACAAAGCTACCATAATTAAAACAGTGCAACACTGGCATAAAGACAAATGAATAGAAATAGAAACAAGAGTCCAGAAATGAACCCTCTTATTTACTGTCAACGGATTTTCGACAAGGCTGCCAAGACAATTAAATGAAGACAGAATAATCTTTTCAATAAATGGTACTGGGACAACTAGATATCCACATGCAAAAGAAATGAAGCTGAACCCATACATCACGTTGTATACAAAATTAATTCAAAATGGATTAATCAGCTATATGTAAGAGGCAAAACTATTAAGTCTTAAAAAATAGATATTTGTAAATGTTCACAGACTTCATGTAATTGCTTCTTGGATACAATATCAAAGGGACAAGCAATGAAAAGAGAAAAAAAAAACCAGATAAATTGGACATCATCAAAATTTAAAACTTTAAGTGCTTCAAAGGATACCATCAAGAAAGTGGATGGACAATCCTTAGACAAAGAGAAAAATTTTGCACATCATGTATCTGAAAAAGGATTTGTATCTCAAATATGTAAAGAAGTCTTATAAAAGTTCACTAATACAAAGGCAACTCGTTTTAAAAAACAGGCAAAGGATTTGAATAGGTATCTCATCAAAGAAAATATTCACATGGCCAACACGTATCTGAACAGATGGAAAGCATCATTAAGCGTCAGGAAAACGGAACTCAAAACCACGAGATACTAGTGCACATCCGTTTGTGGCTGTCTAGTCACTCAGTCGTGTCCAGCCCTTTGGGACCCCGAGGGCTGTAGCCCGCCAGTTCTCTGTGCACAGGATCCCCAGGCAAGAGTGCTGGCTGGAGTGGGTTGCCACTCCCTGCTCCATTCACATCCACCAGGATGGCTATAATCAGAACGACAGAGAGTAACAAGTGCTGAGTGGACGTGGAGAAATAGAACCCTCTTACACTTCTGGTGGGGGTATAAAGTGGTACAGCCACTTTAAAAACAAGCTGGAAGCTCAGTACGCTAAATACAGAGGCATCAAATTACCTAGAAACTCCCTTCTTAGGTACAGACTCATAAGAATTTAAAATAAATATCCCCTCAAAAACCTGTGCAAATGTGTATACCAGCATTACTCCTAATAGTCAAACGGTTGGAACACCGAAATGTCCATCAGCCAATGAACACGTGAATGGAAGTGACACACCCATGCAATAGACTGTTTTCACAGTAAAAGGAGATGAAATGCTACTGGTCAATGCTACAGCATGGACGAACCTGGGAGACATTATGCTACATTTAAAAAGCCAGTTAACAAAAACAACATATCGTATGACCCAGCTTATACGAAAGGTCCAGACTAGGGAAAGCGACAGAAACAGTAATTGCTGACGGCAAGACGGGTGTTGGGTGAGATGGGGGATAATGGCTTCACTGGGCGATGAAAATGTTCTCAAATGTTCTCTGGATATGGTTGCCCGGCTTTGTGAATATACAAAAACCACTGGATCGTTTATGTCCGATGAGTGAACCACCTGGTGTGTGAATTCTATCTCAAGAAAGCTATTGTTAATAAAAACAAAAAAGGAGCGAAGGATGAAATGTTCTTGAGCTAAATGGATGGGAGCTGTCAGTGTTTCCCACTCTCGAATCCGTGAATTGGATAGGGACTATGAAGCTTTCCTCTGGAAATGTCTGAGGCAAGCTCTATAAGGCTACACAGAAACAATATTCTCCATCATCTTGCTATATTCAGCAAACGCCTCTATGAGCATCGTATGTGTCAATTCTAGTTTTTTCAACGGTAGGCCTCCTAGACCTAAGTTACCCTAACTACAAGGCAGTGTTGTCTTTTGGCCCATTAGAATACCAAACACTAATACAGCCTCCCAAAGTTTATTCAGCCCAACTTTTACTTTTCTAAAAGGCCAGGAACAAAAGATTTAATAAGTTAGAACCGGAAAAAAGCCTCTTCACAAGAGAACTATTTCTAAAGTGTACACTTTTGTTATTAAATAGTATTTTACGAAAACGAGGATAAACCGACACATCGCAACGATCTTATAGTCTCCCAGAAGTTCATATTACCTTGAAAGGAAATCCAGAAGCTGTTTTATTTTCAAACATATCTTACAGAGAAAGATTTGCTAAGCGTTTCAAAAATGTTTTCTATTTAAAAGAAACCTTTACAAGTCATTCTCGTAAATAATGAGAATTTCTCTTCCCCCAGGAGAATAACTCTTACTTCAGTGTTTCTAAGAATACACAGGGTTAAAGCCGTGTAAAATATATTTTCTCACAGCTGGGGGAGAGTGAAACACTGCAAATAGGAAACCAGACAGCTAGGAGGTCAAAACACTACACTTCCAGGTCAGACTTCTGGTTGCAATTAAGTAAAATTCCTACAAATATTTGGACGGAAATCATATTTTTGGTGTCTCCTTTCAGGCCTTGTAACATTTTATTTTCTCCAGCAGCAAGCTTATATTTGTGGGTTTATACATATCTATATTATGCATTAAAGACACACGGAAACACACAAACATACACCGTTATGAGTACATACACACCAACCTATGACCCCAGAACTTGGCCTCAAAGTTAAAACTAGCATCTCTTCCCAGGGATTCATTTTTTAGGTATGAGGTCGTGTGGAGCTAGTCTGGGTTTTGCTTAATGTAGACATGGATGACTTTCTCAAGACATTCCACACAATAGGTTAAGCCAAGTTTCCCATTAGTGAAATAGTTTATGATCAAATAGCTGAGACCCATTTGAAGCTGATTGGAGTTTAGGCTCTAAGTAATAACAGCACTCCACTGCAACAACAAATACAAACCAGCTCCACAATTAAAGTGTGGCTGAGCAGGTATTAATGGTGCCTCTCCTCAACTCCCTGGGAATAGCCCAGGGGTTTGCAATGCTTCATGAACGTCCACCTCCCTCAGAAACCTGCGCTGGATTCATTTAGAGGCGATATAAATGTCTCCTGTACCAAAGGGAGCGGGTACACTCTGCCCAGTTTATATATTATATAAATATTATACATTTCAGTGAATATAAAATGGTCTTCGTTTCAAACAGCTGCAGTAGTAAGCTGAAAACACTGCAGCAACCATCATTTTAGGTTCCCCCTCTTTATTCTGAATAAAAGAGTGTCGTGTTAGGGAATTTGAGAATGAAAGCACTCCAGCTTTTAATCATCGCCTGGGTTACCGTCCCCCAAATTCCCAAGATAACTAATTATCAGCTCCCAGTCGCAAAGTACAAAACCCCCGCGTGCTCCCCTCCACTAGACATAGCCTCTTCACGCACCCTCTGTGTCCTTCAGAGTCAAAGGATTCTTACAGACATTTAGTCAGTTAGATAACTACTATCTGTTTTCTCTCTGGAGCTTCCCAGTGGCTATTAATATTAGTGATGTGAAACTCGATTGCGACAAGTTGTAAAATCTTGGCATTGTGATCAGAGGTCCTGGCCAAAGGAAAAGAATCTGAAGGGAACAGACAAGCTAGTAAATGCCGTAAGTGCTTCCCAGACATAGGAAGGCTATGGCTACGGGGCAACGGACATAAAACTCCCAAGAAATGCATAGAACATGCCAAGGTAAACAGTTTCCACTATACCTTGTCATCCCACACATTAACAAATGATATGCAACCTCTGTGAGAAACGGCCCCTGACTTCTGAGAAGGGGGGCGTGGAGAGGGGTGACGGGGAGGGGAGGAGAACTTTCCTCATTAGTATCTGTCAAACACAGGAGAGGCTGTCACTCTTTAAGATTTTATCTGGGATTTGCCAAAGGAAAATTCAGCTTTTTTAGTAGGGGTGGGTCTCACTATCTCCTCTGACCCCCAACCGTCACACACACAGACACACACACAATGTGACAGCCAAACCATTTGAATAATACAAGGCAAGTGTCCCAAGGGCCATATTTGCAACATGCAAGGGAAAAGCATAGTTTTCCCTGGGTAAACCATGAGAACTTCAGGCCCCCCCCATCCAGCTGTCACCATTAGAAATATTGTGGCAAAACAGCTCACTCACAGAACGGTGCAATCGCATTCCTCTCATCAGTGGCAGGCGGCTCTCCCAACAGGGCAGGAAGCCAGCCAGTCCCACCTGCCACCAAGGAGGACGCATCTTTGGAAGCGCTAGTAATACATCGTCAGCCTTCATAAAGCTGATAAACGGGCTGGGCTCTCAGCCAGTTGAGAGCGCCTTTAAAAAGTCTTGCAACCACCATCTGATGACAAAGAGCTTTCTAGAATCATAAGAGTCCCAGGGGATTTGGTAAAGTTGTTTTGCACTTCCCAGCTTCTGAATATGAAGAAATTTGGAAGCAGAAAGTGAACCAGCCCAAGCAAACTCAAAAGTAAAAATGGGGATTGCTGTTGCTGTTAAGTGGCTAAGTCATTTCTGATTCTTTTGCAACTCCATGCACTGTGGTCCGACAGGATCCTCTGTCCATGGGATTTCCAGGCAAGAATACTGCAGTGGGTTGCCATTCCCTTCTCTAGGCGATCTTCCCGACCCAGGGATTGAACCTGAGTCTCCTGCCTTGGCAGGCAGATTATTTACCACTGAGCCAGGGGTTGCATCACAGAAAAGCCCCAATGGAACCGGCATAGTAACTGAACCTCAGCAACGGCAACTCAGGTGGCTCAGTGGTAAAGAATCTGCTCACAAAGGCAGGAGACACAGAAGACATGGGTTCAGTCCCTGGGTGCGGAAGATCCTAGGGAGGCAATGGCAACCCACTCCAGTATTCTTGCCTGGAGAAGCCCATGGACGGAGGAGTCTGATGGGCTTCAGCCCACAGCGTCACAGAGAGTCAGACACAACGGAGTGACTGAGCACATCTCTTAATGGCAACTCAGACTTTGCTGTATGAGGGAGAAGTCACTGTATCTCCTATGTGCCAGCAGGGGCTTCTGAAAGAAGGCCAGGGTGCGTGGGGGAAGCAGCTGACGCATCAGCCAGCAGGGTCCATTTAATCAAGTTTCTACTAACAACGGAAAGGTCTTCAACTGGTACTCGACAACCTCTTGATGTGGCGAAAAGAATCGTGTTTTTGGAAGCTTTGCATATTAGTTTCTCTGTGTGTTTTAATTTCCTATAAAATTAAAAAAGAAAAGAAAAGTCACTGCAACTTAAGCAATGTCCACAACAGGTAGCTGTATAACAAGTGGAAACATAATGTGTAGAAGTTCACAGATTCTGCCTTTCTTTCCATTTACTGCAAAAATGACAGCCCAGGCTCCCCAGCTTCTGAGGACGCAGAACCGCTCGTGCTGGCGGGGTGGCTTCAGCACAGTCTCGGTAAAAAGTGTAAAACCAAGTTTTACAAATTTCCAATTCCAGGAAAAAGTCATTTCTGCTGGAACGATGGTGCATTCCCCAGAGGTCTTATGGGCACTGGCTTCCATTATTGCCCTGGTGAGCTTCTCACATGTGGATGAAAGCCGAGCAAATGTTTTGATGGAGTACATTATGGGAAGAAATGTAAATAATAACCAAAGCTATTTAAACACATGTGTAAAGAGAAAACACATGTTCCTACGGTGCCCTAGGACACATCTAGGGAAATCCATTTCTATTGTAAAGATCTGTGAATAGGAAAAAAAAAAAAACAAAAAACCAATGTCTCAATATTAAGGATATTTGGCAGAACGACAGATCTTTGAAACTCTGAGGTGCTGCTTTACTGTCTGTAAAACCACACAGACGCCCGGTTCCTCCCTCCGAGTCAGCGGCACCCTTCCAGCGCAGCACTGACGCGCCCACAGCCCCAGGCCGTGGCTGACGGGCAGGGGTGGGTGGTAACACAGGCCGAGGTGACGTCTAAGGTGGGCTCGCCCAGGGTCTGTGCTTGACCAGGGCTAAGAGCTATCAGAGAGACAGTCATGTTCATTGTCCTTAATGTGTAAGGAAAGGGTCACAAGGTAAGTGTGTGAGGATGGTGTCTCAGAGAGCAAGCCTTCACTGTCCTCGCTGAAGGCCTTCCCTGGTGGCTCAGATGGTAAAGAATCTGCCTGTAGTGTAGGAGATCCAGGTTCAATCCCTGGGCTGGGAAGACCCCCTGGAGACAGAATAGCAGCCCACCCCAGTATTTTGCCTGGAGAATCCCATGGACAGAGGAGCCTGGCGGGCTACAGTCCACAGGGTCCCAAAGAGTAGAACACGACTGAGCAACTAACATTAAAAATGTCTGATGGTTTATATGGAGGAAGGGCTGGGCTCAAAGGGAAAAGAGCTTTGCTTCCAAAATTTCTTTTAAATAGGGAAAGGTGCTGTTTTTCAATAGGCTGGGAAAATAAATACAAACCCAAACAAACAGCACAAAGATGCATGTGTGCTCCTGGGGACACGGGGAGCGTGGCTCACAATGAGGCCTGTGTCGGGGGAGCAGGGAGAAAGCTTTCTTTGGCGGGGACGGCACCTCGGTCGTTGAGGAAAGGAGGGGAGAGTTTCTCAGACGGAGGGAAGAATAGGAAGAACTTGCTTGTTTTGGCAATTCTCGTCTTTTTCTTGCGCTCCTCCTGCTGATTTCCTAACATGGTGGTAAAGTGCCCTTCTCCAAGCACCCCCGGGGATGCTGCGTGGGTGCGGACGAAGGGAGGGGGCCTCGCTGCCCAGCCCTGAACATTTGAGGAAGATGCCTCGGATGCCACAGGAGAGCAAGCTACACACTTTGGCTGGAGATTCAAGCTAAGATTTTTAGAGGAGCATTCAGCTTAGAAGAAAAGCCAAATCAAAAGCCAAGGCAGACAGAAACCACAGTGCCCAGGAAAATTTAATTTATTTTATGGCATTTTCCAAACGACTGGGTTTCTTAGATGTTAAGTGCAAGAAAAAGGTTACAGAGAATGGAACAATGGCAGTAAAAAAAAAAAAAAAAAAAAACTGCTCTAAAATACAAAAGTGTACTGGACAGTTAGACAATGCATTGAGGCAAGTGCTTAGAGCTGGAAGATGAGCCCTCTCGTGGAGTCGCTTTTTCCTCTTCTACACTGTGAACAAGAGAGGAGGGGGGAAAAAATCTAAAACAAAGACTCCCACATAGTAGATCAAGTAGCACGCTATTCCTGGCTTTCACATGGCTCAACATAGCTTTGTTTTCATGATTAGAGGGAAAATGTATTAAAAGAGAAAACAGACACACACAATCCTGCCACCCCAAAAGATACGCTAAAGTGGTGAACAGAAGCTGGTGCCCTGACAGCCACATTTTCACGATACCCCTAACACTCCCCAGTTATTGAAGCCTGGGCAAGCTGCTTGAACGCTGAGTCTGGTTCTCATCCTCAGAACTGAGGGTAAGGATGCTGCTAGAAAGGGGAGCCCTGAGGATCCACCGTGGGTATACAGGAGTTCCCAGCACAGTGCTGGCGCCCAGCAGGCTGATGCTCAGAAACAGTAACTAGGATGAGCGGTGATGCCGGAGGTCACCTGGGATGGGCGGGGCTGGAGGGCAGCCATTCTCAGAAAGGACAGAAAATACCACGGCTCCTCTTAGGATGGCATAGGATGTGGTTTTGACTTTCTTAAGACCAACTGAGTAACACTAACAGCTTGTAACCCCCAGGCTTTCACCTGCCTTCCAATGAAGGGGCAACAGATGCCGTGACGGAAGCAGAGCACGAAGCCAGGGCCAAGAAACACCGCTGAGTGCAGCCTCTGCTCATTCCTTCACTGCCTCCAACACACGTGCTCCTGCCAAGTAACTGTCGGCAGAACCCCCGCCCCAGGAGGAGGGAGTGATGAGCATGCCACTGGCCGGGCTGCCGAAAGAAGCGGGAGAAGCTCCCTGAGAGAGAAGACGCCTGGAGCCAGACAAGGCTCCTCGAGGGAAATGATGCGGGAGAACAAGCCTGCGGGCCGACACAGAGCGGGCCCAGGGGCGGGTGAGGAGGAGGCTGTCAGGGGAGGAGACAGCACACGCCAAGGCCAGGGGGGAGGTGGTGTGATGCTCTGGGGCCTGTCAGGCAGTCAGGCTACAGTGCCAAGCTGATAGGGAATCCTCAAAAATATTGCAAGTCCATCCTATAATGTTCCCCTTCGGGTCTGCAACCGTTCACCAGGGCATTTGCACAGTGAGAAAACCTTCCCGGGTGGTTCAGTGGTAAAGAATCTACCTGCCAATGCAGAAGACACAGGTTCGATCTCTGGGTCAGGAAGGTCCCCTGGAGAAGGAAATGGCACCGCACTCCAGTATTCTTCCCTGGGAAAGCCCATGGACAGAGAAGCCTGGCAGCCTATGGTCCAGGAGGACGCAGAGAGTCCGCTCGGACATGACTGAGCAACTCAACGCGAACAACAGTGAAAAAAGGAAATACCAGAGCTTTTGAGGATGACTAGACACCGGCTCTGAGACAGTGCTAAGTCTTGGGGTTTCTGATTGCCACTGTAACCCATCAGAAGGGGATAAGAGAAACTGGCTTCGTTCAGGTCATCTTACAAAGGGCTGGGTAGCTCTGTGAAAATGTCTTCTTGGCTGTTAAGTATAAGACTGGAAAAGATTTACTCTGCAATGGACAGAAACGCTGGGACAGGGACACCTGGGGAAAAGTTAGCCAGTGTGTGAGCATATCTGGATCTGATGTGAACGTTCTCTGAAAGGCCCCAGTAAGAGGATCTCATAATAAGCTGGACCAGATGGCCTCCCCCAAGGGCGCTGGCCAGCCTCTTCTCACAGGGGCCAAAGTAGCTGCTCAAGGATTCATAAGGGAGGTGGCCACAGTGGCAAGGATGAATATTACACTTGGGCTCAACAACACAGACTTAACTGCACTGAGGCTGAGCCCTGCCAAATGCAATTAATCTGAGACTCCCCACCAACTCTCACATGGCAGGAGATGGCCAGCCACAGAGGGTGAATTACATTAGACCTCTTTCATCACGTTAGACAAACAGACCAAAGTGGGGTTGAAATGCTGGCCCATGGGGTACAAGAGGAGCAACCAGGTATACAGGTAACATACAAGGAATACAATGGGTCTGACCAAGCAGAGTGCATCCAGTGCTAAAAGCTAACAAAAACTAAGCATCTTCTTCTGCTTCACTGACTCTGCTAAAGCCTCGACTGTGTGGATCACAACAAACCATGGAAAATTATTCAAGAGATGGGAATACCAGACCACCTTACCTGCCTCCTGAGAAACCTGTATGCGTGTCAAGAAGCAACAGTTAGAACTGGACATGGACCAATGGACTGCTTCCAAGTTGGGAAAGGAGTATGTCAAGGCTGTACCTTGTCACTTTGGTTATTTAACTTACATGCAGAGTACATCATGAGAAACGCTGAGCTGGATGAAGCACAAGCTGGAATCAAGATTGCAGGGAGAAATATCAATAACCTCAGATATGCAGATGACACCCCCCTTAGGGCAGAAAGTGAAGAGGAACTAAAGAGCCTCTTGATGAAAGTGAAAGAGGAGAGTGAAAAAGTTGGCTTAAAACTCAACATTTGAAAAACTAACATCATGGCACCTGGTCCCATCACTTCATGGCAAATAGATGGGGAAACGATAGAAACAGTGAGAGACTTTATTTTCTTGGGCTCCAAAATCACTGCAAATGGTGACTGCAGCCATTAAATTAAAAGATGTTTGCGCCTCAAAGAAAAGCTATGACCAACCTAGACAGCATATTAAAAAGCAGAGACAATATTCTGCCAACAAAGGCCCATCTAGTCAAAGCTATGGTTTTTCCAGCAGTCATGTATGGATGTGAGAGTTAGACCATAAAGAAGGCTGAGGGCCAAACAATTGCTGCTTTTGACCTGTGGTGTTGGAAAGAAGACTCTTGAGAGTCCCTTGGACTGCAAGGAGATCAAACCAATCAAGCCTAAAGGAAATCAGTCCTGAATATTCATTGGAAGGACTGATGCTGAAGCTCCAGTACTTTGGCCACCTGATGCGAAGAGCTGCCTCATTAGAATAGACCCTGATGCTGGGAAAGACTGAAGGCAGAAGGATAAGGGGATGACAGAGGATGAGATGGTTGGATGGTATCACCAACTCAATGGATGTGAGTTTGAGCAAGCTTTGGGAGATGGTGAAGGACAGGGAAGCCTGGCATGCTGCAATCTATGGGGTTGCAAAGAGTCAGACATGACTGAGTGACTGAAAAATAACAAATGGCAGCCTCAGAAAGGCAGGGTCACTGAGGGCTCAAACCCCTTAGGAAGAAAGGTGTCGGTCACCTTGCCAAGTAAAGAGTCCTGATCAGCTGAATTACGGGCTAAAGACAAAGGGAATATGAAATAAAATTACAAGAAGGAAGATATAAACACCAGCCATTTATTTCATGTAACTGACCACAGAAGTTAGAACAGTAGCATCTTCCTAAACTGTCTTCCTTGCTGCACCACGTATATATTTACATAATAAGTAAGTTTTTTGGGTTTTTGTTCAAGGTATGTTGGCAATAGTTAGCTTCATCATTTAGCCAATAAATAAAACAATACGGGTTCTGAATGATGGGAATGAGGAATAAACATCACACAGAAATCTCAGGTGTGGGGCTCGGATGTGAGACGCGGCTTCTCTTTCTTGGAGGAGGTACTAAGCATATTTCACCTGTAGGTGGGAGAGCTGTGTTCTTGCAAAAGCTCGTCATTGCTCGGAAGTTTATGGAAGAAGGAAGCCAATAGGAAGCGTTCCATGGACCTCGCCAACTCATTTCCACCCTCCCCAAACTTCTGACCATCTTCCCTGTGCTTTGGTAACTTCCCACACTTTGTTAAGCCCCACTTTTCCAAGGTGAAGACACTGAAGCATTTCAGGCTCCCTGGCTCACTGGTAGCCGGGATGCGGTCATGGAACCTGTGGTGAGCTCAGAGGAGGACAGTGCCAGGCTGCCATGCTCCTCTAGGTTCAGTCCTGAGCTTCCAGATGGCAGCCGAAAGGGCTCATGTCCCAAAGCCAACCTCCCCCATCTTTTTTTAAAAATAAGATTCTTTCTTCCTTTATTTTTAAAATTTGGCTGTTGCAGCACTCGGGGTCTCTCACTGTGGCCTGCAGGATTCTCTCCAGTTGTGGCTCGCAGGGTTCAGTTGCCCTGTGGGATGTGGGATCTTAGTTGCCCAACAGGGGATGGAATCTGTGGCCTGCGTTGACAGGCGGATTCTTAACCACTGGAACCACCAGGGAAGCTCCACCCCTCATCTCGAGGCTGAGGCTGTGCCGCCTCGCGCAGCCTCAGAGTCAGGCCGCCTGGCTCTCCCACAGGTAGGTCCTGTGAACCATCTATAATGTCTTCACCCAACAGCTTTTCCACTGAAGAGCCAGACTGGTGCCAGCTAATCTCAAGGAGAAATGAAATTAAACAAGGCCTATCNTCATCTCGAGGCTGAGGCTGTGCCGTCTCGCGCAGCCTCAGAGTCAGGCCGCCTGGCTCTCCCACAGGTAGGTCCTGTGAACCATCTATAATGTCTTCACCCAACAGCTTTTCCACTGAAGAGCCAGACTGGTGCCAGCTAATCTCAAGGAGAAATGAAATTAAACAAGGCCTATCCCTGGTGGCTCAGAAGGTAAAGCACCTGCCTGCAATGTGGGAGACGCGGGTTCGATCCCTGGGTTGGGAATGGCAACACACTCCAGCACTCTTGCCTGGAGAATCTCATGGACCGAAGAGCCTGGCAGGCCACAGTCCATGGGGCTGCTGAGTCAGACACGACAGAGCGACTTCAGTTTCACTTTTCTTCTCACGAGGCAACTGAGGTTCCTGACCACAAAAGTCTTTAAGCTGAAGACGATCACATTTTTGTTTTCAAAAGGTCATTTTAGAAGCACTTTGGAAGCGAGATGTGGATGAACTGAAAGGGAAATCAGGGGGCTGTGGCAGAGATTCGAGAGCTGATTAAGCAGGGCCTTGACCCGGAAGTGACTCTGAGAAAAAGCGAGAAAGTTGAAAACGGTGAGTGACCCAGTACAAGGGTAAGCACTGGCTGCAGACACACAGCTCAGTCGACGAACACAGAAAACAGAAAGACAAAAATCAAAGGGCAAGACATTTTTTTTCCTTTTATTTTTGGCCTGTCAGACTGGCAAAAATTAAAAAATACTGGTAACACCCAATATTGGCAAGGCCAAGAGGAAAAATATTAATGAGGTACAGTTGACAGATATTGACAGTTAAGTCTTAAAAAATCTTCCAACGTTAATTTTACTAAATCAATTGAAGTTATTCCAGGTGACTTAAGAAGGATGACGCGGTTGGCAAATGTCTATGCTAAGCTGTTTGCTGACTGAGTTTTTGTCAGCAGTCTCTGTATTCCTCAGTATTTTATGATTAAGGAAATGGCCTCAAAGTAATTTATGTTAGTTTTTAATAAGGATAACGTAGAGCATGAAACGCCTGCTGACTTCAGTTCACCCAGCATCGCATGTTAATTGTCTACCCCAGGATGAGACACAATATCGTTACTCAGATCGGGAAATAAGAAAGGTAAGAAACTCACGCGCATGAGAGAAGACAGTCAATTTACACAAAAGCGAAAACCACACACCTTTCACCCAAGCCACCAGACGGTAAGAGCAACTCTGTTTTCAGGGCACAAGAGGCACTGAACGGGGCACTGAGGAGGGAATAGGCAAGGCTTTCCTTCTGGCTCGGGGCTCTGAAAGTGCTTTTGGAAAAAGGCATTTAAAGCAAGACTAAGGAGCAGCCGAGTGATGCTGATAATAGACCGTCTGCATGGGCGCCTCACCGTGTGTGCCCACTTCGTCCTGGCAGGCGTACCTGGCTCAGGAGATGATGAGCCTTGGCCCCGTGTGGAAGGCAGCCTTGGGAACATGGGTGGACAGCACTCTGACCTTTAGAAATGAACAATCTGCAATGAGGTGAAGCAGAGTTATCTGTTTCTGCTCTCGAGTTAAGCAGCATGGAAATTTGAAGAAGAAAAAAAAAAAAGAGGCCGTGGGGTGACAATCCCTCAATCTTTACCACCAAAGAGAGGGAGAAATGAAATCATAGGTAAAATGATTACATTATAGTCATAATACAGTGGCCAATGTTATAAAGTGCTGTGAGCAAGGAAGATCGGAAACTGAGGGAGACTTTGAAGAAGAAGTATTTGAGCTAGGTCTTAAAAGCTGGATAACAGGAGCTTTCCGGACAAAAGAGAAACCTGAAAATGTAAAGGCACAGAGGTGTCAAGAATGCAGGTTTGCAGGAGATAGAAAAGGGAGCCGTGGGAGGAGACAGGGCAGGAGAGGTGAGTTGCAGCAGGCTTGGCCTTCCTGGGAAGAGGAGAGCTACATCCGTACATGTAACTCTCCACCTGGACAAACAGTTCTTAAGAACCAGAAAATGTGCTATGGATCATAAAAGAGGCAGAGCCTGTTTTCAGGCAACTGACCCATTTGCAGAGAGGAACATGAATCAAATGGTGTGAACCAAAGCTCAGGGTGCCGGCAGGCCTGGGACCTGGGGACTGTGGACGAGGATGTGCTTCCCTACAGGAGGACCTGGAGTGGAGAGTGGAGGAGGCAGAGGGACGGGGAGGGCCCACGCCAGCACAGGCCCCTGGGCGAGTGCCAGGGAGGGACCAAGGTCGCTGTGCTGCGAAATGGAGGGAGGAACGGGCGGCACAAGTTGAGGCTGGAGAAGTGGTCACCCCAGAGTACCAGCCTTCACCCTGGAGCCCAGGGGCAAGCCTGAAGGGCTCTGTACGCAAGATGAGGCTGTGACGCGAAGGCCTTACCCTAACTCGGGTGCTGGCCGCAGGGGGCGCACCAGCCAGCGTGGACGCAGGGGCACCAGTGAGGGGACTGCTGGCGGTGTCCAGTGTCCAGCGAGGCGGGGTCGAGGACAGGACGGAGGCAGCAGAAAGAGGGCCAGATAAGGTGGGGGCTGCAGAAGGCATGCTCGGAGGTCATCTGTCCCCAGAAGCAGAAAGAAGGAAGATGGGCTGTCACACTGAGGTGACTTTCCAAGAGGGATGCTTCGCACAGCTTTTCCACCCCAGAGTGAGCAGCACACTGTTGCATCAGCAGCCCCTGCCTCCCTCCAGCCATCAGCCACACGACTAATCCCCAACAGGGAAGCCTGGCATTCGTCCCACAAGTGTGCCTCAGAGGCTCCAGAAGGCAAAAAGAGGCTTCGTGTTTGTAGTAGTCTGTTAAATAAACCAAGCCAGAGGCAAATTACTTGCAATATATATATCACACAAAGTATGAATATCCTTAATTAATGAGCTCTTACAAACCAATAAAAGTATGAACATGAAACAGAAATATTAGGATTTCTCTGGTGGTGCAGGGGACGTGGGCTCGAGCCCTGGCTGGGGAACTAAGATCCCACATGCCAAGGAGCAACTAAGTCCAACTACTGAGCCCACACACCACAGCTAAAGAGTCTGTACACCACGAGGGAAAACTGCACGTGATGCAACGACGACCCTTCACACTGCAGCTGGGCCCTGACACAGCCAAATGGACAGACAGAAACATTATAAAGAAACTGAAGTGTGCAAATATCCAGATCATCAGGACGTCCACTGTACCGCTATTTACACAGCGAAAGTACTGGATTCAACCTAAATGCCCCAGTGATAAATTAGACTGTGGACACTTGATGGAGTTCTATGTAGTTATTAAAAACAGTAATGTGGACCTCAAGTGGCCAAAACAAACCTTGAAAAATGGTAACAAAGTTGAAAGAGTCACATTTTTCAATTTCAAAACTTACTACAAAGCTATGGTAATCAAAGCAGTGTGGTACTGGCATAAAGACAGACATACACACCAATAGAATAGAAGAGAGAGCCCAGAGATAAACTCTTATAACTGTGGTCAAATGATTTTCAATAATTATGCAAAGGCCACCCAGTGGGGCAAAGGACAGGTTTTCCAACAAATGGCACTGGGAAAACTGGATAGTAAAAGAACAAAGTCAGACCCTGGACTTAAACCATATAAAAGATTAACTCAAAATGAATCAGAGGCCTAATTTAAGAGCAGTCCACAAAACTCTTAGAAGAAAAAAACAGGGAAAACCTCCATGACATTGAATCTAGCAATGATTTCATGGATGTGACATTACCTGGTTACATTAAAATTAAAAATGCTTCTGTGTCAAAGGACATTATAAAGATGATGAAAAGACTTTGTGTTCTCCATTTCTCTTAGAATGGGAGAAAATATTTGCAAATCATATAAGAGATTAATATCCAGAAAATATAAAGAACTCCTACAACAACCTAATTAAATAATGGGCCAACAGACAATTCTCCAAAGATACACAAGTAGTTAATAAACACATGTAAAGATGGTCAATATCACTAATTATTAAAGAAATGCAAACCAAAACCAGAATGTGACATCACTTCTTATCTATTAAAATTTAAAAATGGTGACACACGTGTTTTAAAGGACTTCTATAAGGGCTTCCCTCGTGGCTCAGTAAAGCATCCGTCCACCAGTACAAGAGACACGGGTTCAACCCCTGGTCCAGGAAGATCCCACATGTCACAGAGCAATCACGCCCAGTACGCCTCAACTACCAAGCCCACGTGCCTGGAGCTGGGGGACCGCAGCTACCGAGCCTGTGTGTGTGCTGGATCCGGCGGACCGCAGCTACCGAGCCCACATGCCTCGAGCCGGGGGACCGCAGCTACCGAGCCTGTGTGTGTGCTGGATCCGGCGGACTGCAGCTACCGAGCCCGCCTGCCTGGAGGCGGGGGACCGCAGCTACTGAGCCCGCGTGCCCGGAGCCCAGGCTCCGCAGCAGGAAAGACTCCGCAAAGAGGCCTGTGCAGAGCTCCAGAGAGGAGCCCATCGGCCACTTAGAGAAAGCCCGCACAACAACCCGGGGCTCAGCCCAGCCAGAAATGAATCAAGGACTTTTACATTACGTTAGGTGGGAAAAACAAATCACAAAATTGTGTGTGGAGTAAGATTACTTTTCTGTTTTAAAGCAAACTTCTTGCCCACATGAGGCCGAGAAAGGCTCTGGGTTTCATCCTGAGGTCAGAACACCGTGAGTCCCCCGCCTGGGAGAGAGGCTGGGAGAGTGAGCAGTCAGCGCTTCCCTGAGGAGAAGAGACCAGGGCAGGGACCACCTGAGAACCAGTGTTGAGCAAGCCATGACCACGGTGGAGCTGGAGTCTCAGAGCTCTCTCTGCTCCTTCTCCTTCTGTCTCAGTTACGAAGAGCCACTCACCACGTCTGCCACAGCTTTTCTCAAGACTTCAACTATTCCTAAGCAAAATGCCACAAAGCGTCATCTGATACAATCTTGTTTGGACTGAAAATTCTATTTGTTTGAGGCTTTTCTGTTGAGTAAAGTTTATCTGCCTCCTTACCAGTTGTGCCCAAGTACACGGTGCAGACTGAGTCTGCCTTTAAAGGGGAGGATGCTAACCGCTCTTTCACTAAAGAACTACTGTATTAGCCCAATCTAGTTCACAGCAACGCAGTACTGACCGCTGAGGATTAACACGGGTTGACTGTATTTGTGCAACAGAGTGCCATGAAACGCTAACTTAAAAAGTTTAAAAAACACAGCGATGACAGAGTGGAGAACACTGGGCTGAGGGGTCAGGCTCTGCCACTTGTGACCCAAGTCCTCCTCCACTGAAAGTGAAAAGGTGAAAGTGAAGTCACTCAGTCTGTCCAACTTTTTGCGACCCAATGGACTAGTGTGCCAGGCTCCTCCGTCCATGGGATTTCCCAGGCAAGAATACTGGAGTGGGTTGCCATTTCCTTCTCCAGGAGATCTTCCCCACCCAGCGACTGAACCCGGGTCTCTGCACTGTAGGCAGACGCTTTACCGTCTGAGCCACCAGGGAAGTCCTTCATTGAACATATCCCCAAATCTCGGCATCAGGCCTGGCCTAAGTGTCAGGGGTGGGGAGAAGGGACGGGAAGACGCCAGATACAGGAGATGATCCTGGTCCNGCGACTGAACCCGGGTCTCTGCACTGTAGGCAGACGCTTTACCGTCTGAGCCACCAGGGAAGTCCTTCATTGAACATATCCCCAAATCTCGGCATCAGGCCTGGCCTAAGTGTCAGGGGTGGGGAGAAGGGACGGGAAGACGCCAGATACAGGAGATGATCCTGGTCCTCCAGAAGATGACATCTTATTCAGGCAAGCCCCTTTATCTCACAGTCCTCTGCTTCTTCACCCATAACTCAAAGATATCACCATTGTCAGGGTAACAGGGTGTTAGGGTAAGGGGTTAGGATATTCCAACTGCAGTGCCCTTGGCATTTGGGGGACACTGCCTAGTTGGGGGGAGGGGCGCTGCCCTATATACTGTGAGATATTTAGTGGCATTCCTGGGCCCTACTCACCAGGGGCCAATAGCTCTCTATCATGGCTCCCACCCCAGTTATGACAATCCAGACTGTCACAGACATTACCAAATGTCCCCTGGGGCAGAACCACCCCCAGCTGAGAACCTCTGAGATACCGACATATATGAAAGCATTTAGAAAAGCATAAAGCCCCAAATCAAGTATTACTGCAAATCTATCTGCAAGACTACTTGTCAAAAAAATCCTTTAAAGAATCTATAATTTCCTTAGGAATGTTGTGTTTTCTATTTTTATATATCTTGCCTACCATTAAAAGCCCTTTAGAGCTTTTTGATTAATTTTCTTCACCCAAACAAAGCATCTTCATTAGGCTATATTTTTAAAATGTATCACAATACGACAACACAACTCTGACTCTGACAGTCAGAGTCAAACATAACTGCCATCTCTACAAAGCAGAAATTTTACCCGAAATCAAAGTAGTTCATGCCTACCTTTTAAGGACAAGGGTCTGGATCTTGTGAATTCTGTATCTGATGGCCTGTGCTGTTTACGACCTTGTAAGTACTCCTTCACTCTTGAATCAATGGTTTCTTTTAACAGTAAACAGACTTCCTAAAGTAAAAAAAAAAAATTACATACAACTTTCTAATTTAATACAGTGCAAAAAAAGTCAGTATCATGCATATGAAAAAGCCAAGCTCAAACATTTCATTCTGTTTGCTTTTTAGTTTAGCTATGAATAAAGACATGTACCTATGCTCATGGGTCATGCTGCAGATTTGAATCTGCCACTAAGCTTTGCTTGAAACCAGGATGCTGGCTTACTGTGTGATCTAAGAAATATGTTTTGCCCCTCTTCATTTCTCTCTGCCTCAGTTTCATATTTCTAAAAGGATGACATCAACATCAATGTAAAAATCAGGGCAAGGACGTGAGAAGATTAGAGAGGGAAAGGCTGTTTTCATGTAAATATCAACCAATGGGATTATGACAAGACAGAACAGAGCCAACTCTGGCTACAAATGGGAGCCCCAGAAATGGGCCCACTGGGCAAGAACTACAGACTGGGAGGAGCCAAAGAGTCAAGGCACAGTCAGAGGGACCCCCAGCCAGTCAGGAGGGACAGTGCCCTGAGGTTTCATGCTGGGACCCATGGCACAGTGCCACCAGATTTTCTGATTTAAGAGGAACTACAGACAGTGATTTTTACATAAAAACTTCCTACTTTTAAAACTCAGTTCAAAAACACTTTACTGTCTAACCACTATAATTCACTAGTTTCTGGGGTTTACAAATCTACTGAAAAGCAACACTACTGATGGGAAGTTGAACAGAGAACTGGAAATCAAGAGTCTGATCTTCTTCCATAGGCTTGTTCATGGTATCGTATAAGCTTCTGTGAAAACTGCTCTCCATTCACCTATCCACAGTAAAAAATAATTTAACTTCTTATACTGCTCAAAAGTAAATTGATATTTATTAGGCAACAGAAAAACATGGTTTTAATTGAATGTCAACATCCCAAATTTCTGGAGCTACTGGTTTTAACATATCAGTGTTATTTATCAAAGAGAAAAATAAAACTTAAAGCCTAACTGTACAATGGGATGACAACTGCTCACGGTAGCTATCCTATCAGAAAAATGTAATCTGACGTAGGGAAGGGGAAAATAAAATTGCTCCCAAATCTAAATTTCTTAAACCAGATTAAGAACTGGTATGTAAGGACGGACAATTCTGGTTCAGTTCCCAAGGGCTCTGCAGAAGGTTCAGAGTTTCCAGGTCACCTCAAACCTGTTTCACTGGTTTCTCGTGATGCCATCTCAGGTTGATCTCTTAGAATCCTCATAAATTAAAACGAGGACAGAGCTGTAAGCCGCTGTGAAGGGCAACGAGAGCCAAGCTTTTCTTTTGTTGCAAATACATGCACTCCTCAACCAGTACAGAAAACACCTGACTTAATTTACAAACATGAGTTTCCCGATAAAATACAAACTCTGGCCTCCTCCTTCTGGATCTCATTTTACAGCCCAAAGATGCAATGCCTTGTGGAACACAGAGGTGTTCATTTACAGTTGAAGGTTTTGGCATTATCTGTGGCAACAGAAAGGCAGCCTTGCTCATACTGTTGTTTTAACAATTAGAGAATTTTGCTTCACATGCAGGGTTCAACGATGACTGAGCTAGAAAATATGTGAAAGACATACATGGAAACAAGGATTGTTAAAATTTGGCCATAAATGCCCTATAAGGCTAGAGCTAAAAATAGGAGGACAAAAATAAAGCCAAGGCCCATATACACAAACTCTCTCCCTGTAGTTACGGGGCTTTCCTTCCATGAGTCAGGTTTGAGAAATGGAAGGTAGATCGTGTGTGCTGTGTCGAGGTCCCCTAGTAACTGACCACAGCACACTTGGCAAAGCACTGTTCTCTTCAGAACCAGGGCAAGACAAGGAAAGACAAGTTCCCATCTAAACTCGAGGGGCAGCAGGAAGACCAATCAATGAGCAAGAGAGAGGTGTACCCAACACCTCCAGGCTACCAGGGGTTCATTTGTGCTTCCCAGGTTTACAAGGGGAACAGCCTGAGTTCAACTGTTTGGGTACAAAGACTACTCAGCCTGGACTCAAAATAAACACGTGTTTAATACATGTGATAAGTTCCTTTTCTGAAAAGGAACAGGATATTCTTAAGACTTTCACTACTCAAAGTGACTGTTAAAATGCAATCAAACTGATTGCTCATGAAATCCCAATCTTGAGATGATCTAATAATTTAAAAAACATAAAAGGCCTGGGACACTGAACATAGGCTAAAGTCATATCCTCAAGTAGCTTTTCTCTTTTCTTAAACACACACACATTATCCCAGATCCATTTTTATGCCAGTGAGCATATTTTGAAGAAACAGCATGAGGTAGAAGCCACAGAGTGTCTCGTTGGCTTTTCGCAGGGAGCCCGCTCACGGCCCACAGCGGAGCCCTGCAGGCCCCATTGTGCTCTAAGTCCCTTCGCTAAGGCACGCCCTGCAGCCCCAACAGCAGCACAGGTAGGGGAGCGCAGCTGCCTGTGGCACCCTGGAAAATTCTGGCCTCACGCTTTGGCTGGGAAGTGAGTCACGTACTCACAGGTTTAATGTAAAGCCTTCCAAATCAACTGACTCTTGGCAAAACTGACAGCATATCAACACAAAAGGTCTAAAGCAGAGGCGGCAGAGTTGGGAGAGAATGGAGGAAAATCTGGGCCAGGAATGGTGGATTCTAAGATGCTGCTAATGTAAGTCAAACTTCTTGGGTGAGGTCCCCTTGGGTGCATATTGGTCACTTTAGGGGAATGAATTAACTGATTTGAATCATGGAGACATGTGTTGAGAAGCCAAAGGTTGGAATGACATGAAGGCAGACTGGAGGAGCAGATAGCCTGTTAAACACGGAGTCCTGCAGAGCACGGTCCAGCACTATTCACCTGAGTGATGATGTCACCATCTCAGGCCACCAGCATGATAAATCCCATCACACAGAACCCTGGGCCTTTTTGCTCCCAGTTGGAGGTCACTGGGTATCCTTAGCAAAATTAGGACAACAGTTCAGTCACTCAGTCATGTCTGACACTTTGTGACCCCATGAACTGCAGCATGCCAGCCTTCACTATCCATCACTAACTCCCAGAGTCCACCCAAACCCATGTCCATTGAGTTGGTGATGCCATCCAATCCTCCCATCCTCTGTCGTTCCCTTCTCCTCCTGCCCTCAATCTTTCCCAGCATCAGGGGCTTTTCAAATGAGTCNTCTCTAGTCTTTCCCATTCTGTTCTTTTCCTCTATTTCTTTGCATTGATCGCTGAGGAAGGCTTTGTTACCTCTCATTGCTATCCTTTGGAACTCTGCATTCAGATGCTTATATCTTTCCTTTTCTCCTTTGCTTTTCACTTCTCTCCTTTTCACAGCTATTTGTAAGGTCTCCTTAGACAGCCATTTTGCTTTTTTGCATTTCTTTTTCTTGGGGATGGTCTCAATCCCTGTCTCCTGTACAATATTATGAACCTCTGTCCATAGTTCATCAGGCAGTCTATCAGATCTAGTCCCTTAAATCTATTTTTCATTTCCACTGTATAGTCATAAGGGATTTGACTGAGGTCATACCTGAATGCTCTAGTGGTTTTCCCCACTTTCTTCAATTTAAGTCTGAATTTGGCAATAAGGAGTTCATGATCTGAGCCACAGTCCGCTCCCAGTCTTGTTTTTGCTGACTGTATAGAGCTTCTCCATGTTTGGCTGCAAAGGATATAATCAATCTGATTTTGGTGTTGACCATTTCGGTGATGTCCATGTGTAGAGTCTTCTCTTCCCAGTGCGTCCTCTTGGAAAAACTTATTAGCCTTTGCCCTGCTTCATTCTGTACTCTAAGGCCAAATTTGCCTGTTACTCCAGGTGTTTCTTGACTTCCTACTTTTACATTCCAGTCCCCTAAAATGAAAAGGACATCTTTTTTGGGTGTTAGTTCTAGAAGGTCTTCTAGGTCTTCATAGAACCATTCAACTTCAGCTTTTTCAGTGTTACTGGTTGGGGCATAGACTTGGATTACTACGATATTGAATGGTTTGCCTTGGAAACGAACAGAGATCANAGGGATTTGACTGAGGTCATACCTGAATGCTCTAGTGGTTTTCCCCACTTTCTTCAATTTAAGTCTGAATTTGGCAATAAGGAGTTCATGATCTGAGCCACAGTCCGCTCCCAGTCTTGTTTTTGCTGACTGTATAGAGCTTCTCCATGTTTGGCTGCAAAGGATATAATCAATCTGATTTTGGTGTTGACCATTTCGGTGATGTCCATGTGTAGAGTCTTCTCTTCCCAGTGCGTCCTCTTGGAAAAACTTATTAGCCTTTGCCCTGCTTCATTCTGTACTCTAAGGCCAAATTTGCCTGTTACTCCAGGTGTTTCTTGACTTCCTACTTTTACATTCCAGTCCCCTAAAATGAAAAGGACATCTTTTTTGGGTGTTAGTTCTAGAAGGTCTTCTAGGTCTTCATAGAACCATTCAACTTCAGCTTTTTCAGTGTTACTGGTTGGGGCATAGACTTGGATTACTACGATATTGAATGGTTTGCCTTGGAAACGAACAGAGATCAACAAAGTCCTAACAATATTAGCCTTTGACTGAAAATATATTACTTATAAATTTTCTTTTGGGAGATTTCTGGTTATCTCCAAAAGCTGACTGAAAACAGTTATCACAATAAAGGGGTAAAAAAGTGGTACCAAAAAGTACCACCATCACTAGTTTTTTCTCCATAGACCACCTCGTAATAAAATTTATTTCCAGCTCTAAGAAGCTACTGTGACCAACAAATATCGTGGAAGATTCCCAAGGCTGTTACATTTGGAAAGTCATGTAAAAGCCACAGGCTCACTATGCTGCTCCCTCGTAAGGAGGGGTCTGGAGAAGGAAGCAAGCATGTGATGAGAGCTGGAGGCACCTTCTGCCTTTGCCACAGCAGCACCTGGTGGGACCTCAGAAACGAGAGCTAGGAGGGACTCAGCCAGGGTCTGGGAGAACCCCTCACCCACAGAGGAGGCGGCTGAGGCTCGAGGAGGTCCAACACCACAGTCCTGTCATACAATCCATTGTTTTACCGACTGACCACCTGCTTAGCAACTGGCCACTGTAAGCGGAGGGCTGCTGCCACCCAGCCCTATACTTTTCCAAAGGACCATGTGGCACAGGAGAAGATTCCAGACAGGTGACCAAACCAGCCCGTGTCAACCCCACACCTGCTCCGGGGCTCGGTCCATCCAACTGACCAGTGAGGGCTACAATCCCTGCTTACCTGCAAAAGTCACTTTAACGTCTCTTCATCGTCATCTTTTTTTTTTTTTTTTTAACACAAAGAACCCTTTCCCTCAAACAAAGAGGTGGGGAATTTCTGGCCTAAATACTCGAGTGGCAAATGAAATACATGAAATAGATGGATGTGTCGGTTTCTGAAGGAACAACAGCAGAAAAAGCAGGTGTATGTCTGTTGTGGGAAAGACAACTCTTCTTCAAGGATTAAATAGCACTCAAGATTTACTGTCCATTAATGACAATGAAAGCTGGAATAAAAGCGAATGTTCCTTTTAAGAGCAGCTCCTGTATTTAAAATAGTGAAAAGTTTTAAGAACCTACTGTGTAGCACAGTGAACTAACTATATTCAATATCAAGTAATAACCTATAATGGAAAAGAATCTGAAAAGAATATACGTGTGTGTGTGTGTGCGCAACTGAATCACTTGTTGAACACCTGAAATATGGTAAATCAATGACATTTCAATTTTTAAAAAAATAGTGAAAAGTTTCCTAGTACCTCTTTCTTCTGTTCAGAAAACCAGCTGGTGTCTTTGCTTGAACCTTGCGGCAACACATGAAGATCCACCAGGACAGCAAAGTTCCCACACTGAAAGACATTAATGAAAGACTTAGCTCACACCCAGTGAACAATGAAAGAAAAGCTCACAAATTCCTATCTGGTTGCTCATGATGAAATGGCAACAAAGTTCACTGCTGGACAAAAACGTTAATATGGGGTATGATAAAACTCAGAACTTGTTGCTTTTTCCAATTTTAATATATATTATTGAAATGCCAGGGAGAAATTTAATTTTAATCAGGACAGGAAAGAGAAAATACCTATCTCTGTACTATAAGTTGACAGAGCATGCCCAGAAATTCAGCAGTTAAGACTGGGAAGATTTAAAAAGGTCAGTGCCAGGTAGGCTCCAGAAGAGGAGTCCGGTAGATACACACAGGGAAATTCTTCCTTCCAGGTGGGATAGAGCAGACAGAAGTAACTGCATTTTCAGACCAACAAAAGGATCGGCTGGGACTGTATATCTCGGAATAGAAATAGAAGCACAGACGGATGAAAACAGGCAAGGCAGACGCTGAATGACAGCATCAAAACTAAGTTTCATTAAAATATGCCCCCAAACTGTATAAAACCAGTCTTTCTTTTTCTATAGGCTAGTGCTATCTAGTACTGTGGAAGAAACGAAAACATCTCTATCTGCACTGGTAAATAGGGAAGAAAATAGCCTCATGTGTTACTGAGCATTTGAAATGTGGCTTTTGTTGACTGAGAAGCTGAATTTTTAATTTTGCCTAATTTCAGTCTAATTTAAAAGGCCATAGCACCAGGAGCTCTGTGGCATGGCTACAGACCCTATGAAAAGATGTAGCTTCATAAGACCTCACACTATGTGAATAAAGTAACTTGAGAATCTCAAGGTGAATAGATGAACTAAACTAACTTAGAAAAGTATTGTTGGTTGGTTTATGGTCAGCAGGGAAATTCAATTTTGTAGCCCTTTGGCAAAACAGTTTTTTTTTTTTTAAATTCTGTGCTATAATTCAATGGTGAAAAAAATATTTTCAGCCAATAGTGAGAATATGAGACAAAATATGGAAAAAAAAATGCAACTTGACACCTACCTCACACCATAAAAAGAAACTGATTTGAGATGAATCACAGACCTAAACATTAAAAAAAAAAATACCATCTATCTTCCCAACCTTGGGGTAGGAAAAGATTTCTTAGATAAGACCCAGAAAGTATTAAATATATAAAAAAAATAATCACTACCTAAAAAACTGTGGCTCATGAAATGACATCATTAATAAAATAGATGTGTATGTCACAGACTGGGAGAAAATATTCATAAATGCATATGGATGAGATAAAGGACCAGTGCCCAAAATATGTCAAAACTACGCCTACAAATTGATGTCAGAAAAACAACTCAAGTTTGAACAGACACTCCGTAACAAAGATAAACAACTGGCGAATAAGCACGTGGAAAAGTGTTCAGCATTATCATTCACCAAGTAAATGCAAATTAACACTCACTACTAAGTGATACAACTGCATTCCTAACACAGTGCCAGCAGGGGTGAAGATCGACGCACATCACGGGTAGCTGGAGGACGGGGAGCGGCCCGCACTCACACACTGCTAGTGGACACGGAGAATGGATCGACCACCTTGGCAGATGCTTGTCTGCTCCCTATAGTCAAACACACAGATTTACCATCTGAGCCAGCAACTTTACCTCGGGTATTTATCTGCAAGAGACGAAAGATGTGCACACAGAGGCATGCATACCAATGTGCGTGAAAGTTTTGATTTCGAGAGTGGAAATAGAAGACAGCCCAGAAGTCTCTCGCCAGGAGAATATACTAATACAAACTGTGACATATTTCAAGCCACTGACCTGCTCAACATGGAATGATCTCAGTAACACAGCGCCGAGCAAAGTGAGGCTAAAATGAGAACTGTGTGGCTCCACTTATATAAGGTTCTAGAAAAACAAGTTTAAATCCATGGTCAAAACAATCAGCACAGTGACTGTCTAGGCAGAGACTGCCTTGTGTGGTGGTGATGGGATTGTCCTGTCTTGTGATACAAGTGAAATCAGTTCATTTCACTGCACACATCAATAATACACAATTTTCAAAATACTGTGTAAAGATACATTCATATTTGTTGACAGTTACTTTAAATGCAAATATCATGTCCCTGAAAATGTGTGGGAATAAGTGAACTTTGGTCTGGGTCATAAATCGTGAAGTAAGATATAAGATGGTCTCCCACGATGTCAAACAGCACAGTGTTACCCACAGAATTACAGTTTAATGAGTTGCAATCAGCATTTTAAGGAAACAGAAGTGGGATAAAAGCTATCAATGTGTTTCATGGTAAAGTTAAGTCTTGTTTTGTGAAACTTAAGTATGAGTATACTGAGTCATGATATAAAGCCTAATTTTTACTGTGGGCTGTGGTCAAAAAGGTTTGAAAACCATATCCAAATATGTTATTTTAAACGTTTTTTTCTCTGTTATCAATCTAACCTTTAAGGAATATGCTGCCACCCGGTGGAGGTAGCATGCCACAACTGCAGGATATCAGCCAGGGGTTATTAACCCAGACCTCCTTGGTTGGTGGCGAAGCTGATGATATCTGCTCATAAGAATGTTTCTAATGCTTGGAGACACAATGCATATAACTAAACAGAAAACCAATTACACCGAAGCAGTTATTCATGTTTTGAAAATTTGTGATACGGATATACTTGCTCAATAAAGCGCTGGCTACTACTATACTTTGGTCACCTGACACAAAGAGCCGGCTCATTGGAAAAACACCCTGATGACTGGGGGCAGGAGGAGAAGGGGACGACAGAGGCTGAGACGGTTGGATGGCATCACTGACTCAATAGACTTAGGTTTGAGTTAACTCTGGGAGTTGGTGAAGGACAGGGAGGCCTGGTGTGCTGCAGTCCATGGGGTTGCAAAGAGTCAGACACAACCTAGCGACTGAACAACAACAATCTATACATCCAAAGCAGTGACGAACACATGTGATGTTTTCAGATATCTGCCACAATTCTAATACAATATGAAAAGAGCTGTGATTTCTAATGGTAACAAATACCGCTAATATTATTGTCTTCTGAAAACTTCATTCATAATAAAAACAAAATTCATTAGAACTCGGTCAAAATAAGGATGTAACTTTTCTCCTGTGGAAGCTCAGTGCCCTCTGAATCCTCTCATGGGCTGTTGGGGCTCCAGAGATCCCAGAACAAGAGCCCCTCCAAAGAGGGGAGACGTGCCTCACACATATTCTACGCGGTTTCCTGTGGGTGTTCTGCCCGACTGCTCCATCAAACTAAGTTCTCTGCTATCCCTTTGTCATTAGCAAGGGTGATTTTTCAAATTAAAAAAAAAAAAAGTCATGGTTTTATACACAATGGAATACTACACAGCCATTAAAAAGAATGAAATAATGCCATCTGCAGCAACATGGACAGACCTGGAGCGTGCCATGCTGAGTGAAGTGAGTCAGACAGGGAAGGAGGACTATCATGAGATCCTTTATATGTGGAATCTAAGAAGAAATGATGCAAATGGGCTCACAAAACAGAGACACACAGTCTTGGAGAAGGCACTTAAGAATGCCAGGCTGGGGCAGGGAGGATGGGGGTGAGGGATAGTCAGGGAGTCTGGGACGGACATGTGCACACTGTGATATTTAGAATGGCTAACCAACAAGGACTCACTATATAGCACACAGAACTTCGCTCAATGTTATGTGGCAGCATGGACGGAGAGGAGTTTGGGGGAGAATGCAGGTATGTATATGCCTGGCTGAGTCTCTTTGCTGCTCCCCTGAAATTATCACAACGTTCGTAACTGAGTATACCCCAATACAAAATAAAACATTAAAAAAAAAAAAAAAAGTGGTGTTTCAACAACCTGACCTGATACTATGTAGTATCTTTCTAAAAAGAACTGAATATTAAGGGCCAATGTGGTATTTTTTTTTCATCATTTGTGCAGGCTTCCCTGATAGCTCAGTTGGTAAAGAATCCACCTGCCAACACAGGAGACCCCGGTTCGATCTCTGGGTTGGGAAGATCCCCTGGAGAAGGGCAAGGCTACCCACTCCAGTGTTCTGGCCTGGAGAATTCCAAGGACTATACAGTCCACGGGGTCGCAAACAGCTGGACGCGACTGAGTGACTTTCACTTTCACTTTTCATTTCGTCATTTGTAGCTCTGATCACAAATCAGCTATGTATACATATGCACTGCTGTACAGACATACACACTGCTGTATTTAAAACAGATAGCCAGCAAGGGCCTACCGCAGAGCATAGGGAACTCCGGTCACATCCTGTAACAACCTAAATGGGAGAAGAATTTGAAAATGAATAGATACATACTCGTCCAACTGGATCACTTTGCTGTACGCCTGAAACTAACAAAACATTGCTAATGTTGGGGTGCTAACTACACTCCAATATAAAACAAAAATAAAAAATAACCTAGTCTGTTTGCTTATAAGCAGCCTGACCAGAATGTCTTAAAAAAAAAAAAAAAATCACTGACTTTCAGTTTGGTACTCAAACCTTCCTGAGCTTTCTGCCAGACCCCGCCTCCCTGCTCCCACAGAGGGGTGCAGCCAGCCTTCTGAATTCTCCAGTGAGAACTCTCTGCAGTCCCTACACTAATCACAGGAATTCTGCCTTTCTGAAGTCCCTGCTCTCAAAGCTTTGCTTCTTTTCTCCCATGAGTAAACAGAAGTGAAAAGGGGAAAAAAGCAGGAAAGCCAGCTCTGACGGCAGCCAGCAGCGAGGCCTCTGGCCTTCCCCTCCACGCTTAGAGCCCGCTTCTCCTCTTGCCAGCTCTTCTGCGTGGAGCACCGGTGGCTCTCAGAGTCCTCCACACAGGCCACGCTCTCTCTCAGTCCAGTGGCTGCAGAGAAAGGAAGCGCAGCATCCCGGCTTGGGCTGGGAGTCAGCCAGCCCAGGGCCGGTCCAGCTTCCTCTCTCCTCCGCCCAGAGGTTTCGGCCAAAGCCCTGGGAGTCACCCCTCACTCCTCCCTTCCCCTCAGCCTGCAACATCGGTCACCATGTCTGGCCGGTTCTGCTTCTTCAAGAGTTAAATACTTCCCCTCCCCTCTCCCCTCCCCTTTGGCTCCTCGCTCGCGTCATCTCCCACTTGGAGCATCAGGACCACTTCTCAGAGACTCAGCCTCCAGCAGAGCCACGCCCGCCACGCAGAGGCCCGAGCTCTGCTAAGGCCCCATCCTCACCATCTCCCGTGGCTCCTGGGCACGTGCTCCTGGCTTCCAAAGCAGCGGTGCTCCCGTGCTCAGCGGGCCCCTGCATGTCCCTGAAGGAGTGTGGCCACCCCTTTGGAACTTTTCTGAAGGGTTCACCCCTTCCTCCTCTGGATCAGGGATGTTTCCTGTGCTTATTTCTGCATGAAGTGGCTGCTCCACCAAGGGGCCTCCCGTGCCAGATTGGCAGCTCCTGGGTGGAGACGGTGACCACACCTCTGTCCCTCTGCAACCCCTGGGATCAGCACATGCTGGCTCAGAGTGAATGCTTACAATGCAGAGGCAGGGAAGAAGGGAGCGAGGGAAAGGGAGATGGAGGGAGAAGGGCACCTGAGCTCTGAGTTTAGGGCAAAGCACAGCCTCATCTGCAAACTGGGTACGGTACTCCCTACTCCAGGGCCAGGGTCATTCACACAGCCCCAGACACTGATGTGTCAGAGAATCACTTTCTCCCTCCTCATTCTGGAGTGGTGACAACTATGTCATCACCAGTGACAACCGCTCATTTTCCATCTTTTGGAAAAAGAGAATTCAAGGATCCTCAGATCACCTCACCCCAAACTCACTGCCAACCAAGTATGTTGGTGATTTTTCCTATCTCTTGCCTAAGAATTCCAGGGCCGAAACTTAATGAGTACCAAGGCTTCCTCTTCCGGATCAGAGAACTCTTGTCCTCTAACTTTACAATGAAGTGTAAAATAAAAGTGAGGATGCTAACATTTCTCATTCATGCTGGTATCTCAGACACAGGTTCAGAACTCTGAGATGCGTGGAAGGTTCCCCACATTCTCTCATTCATTCATTCAGTTACTCATTCCCGCCTGGGGCGGGGGGGGGGGGGGTTCAGGGTAAGCCCTGCAGGAGGTG
>SJYA01001920.1:536695-555968 GCA_006410615.1 Neotragus moschatus | reverse complement strand
GGGGGGGGGGGGGGGGGGGTGTTCAGGGTAAGCCCTGCAGGAGGTGTGACCACAGTGCACACCCCAGCGTAAGCTCTGCAGGAGGTGTGACCACAGCGTACATCCCTGGACCAGAGGGAGTTCTCAACTCTGCCCGAGGGAGGCCAGGGTGGAGGGGAGGCATCACAGCCGAGTGGTGGAGAAAGAGCCCCAGACAGCCTGGGGTGCTCTGGGGACACTTGAGTCTCATTATGTGGACACAGGGCAGGTCAGCAGTTGAGGCCACAGGGCAGGAGGGCTCAGCACACGGAGGAGCTGCAGACGTGCCCTGAGGGGCAAGGAGACTCGAGGCTGGAGGCAGAAATGCCCAGGGCCAGGCTTCCAGTTTCAAAGCCACCGCAAAAACCTAATGAGTGGGAGGTGGGAGCTGATGGGGAGGCTCAAGAGAAGGGGCTGTGTGTGTACCCACGGCGGATTCATGTTGCTATATGGCGGGGATTCACACAGTACTGTAACACAATTATTCTTCAATTAAAAGTTAAAAATTTATTAAAAGGGAAGAAAAATAAACCCAAACAGTCCACACACACACACACACACACACACATATATACATACTATATATATGTAAAACACTAATGAAAGTCAGCAGAAGGCAGGCCTGGGAGAGGAGGGGTGGGCGTGAGGACACTCGGAAGACAGTCAGGAGCTGCAGCTGGGTACGGGGAGGGCGGGCAAGGGTGGGCGTGTCGGCAGGTCCAGCCATTCCCCTGGGGCAACTCCTACATGAGCTCTGCCACGTGTCACTGGCATCATACANAGGCAGGCCTGGGAGAGGAGGGGTGGGCGTGAGGACACTCGGAAGACAGTCAGGAGCTGCAGCTGGGTACGGGGAGGGCGGGCAAGGGTGGGCGTGTCGGCAGGTCCAGCCATTCCCCTGGGGCAACTCCTACATGAGCTCTGCCACGTGTCACTGGCATCATACACCCACCTGGAATGAAGGATTTAAGGCAGCTTGGCTTAACAAGGCAAAGATTTAAATGGGAATATAAATAAGGCAAACAAGGGTCAAGACATAAAATGAAGGCTGCGACAGCTGTGATAGGTTTGAACAAAAGCCCCACGGCATCCTAAGTCTCTGCAGCACTCTGCTCTCTTTGTGCCAGTTACCCGCATGAGAAATAAGAGGCCCATCAGAAGCTGTAAGACAGAAAAAATTGGTGTTGAGGTTAACCCAATCTATCCTGATACGCAATCCAGAAAGATGTTTCTCCTAAAGGCCTTCATAAAAGCACATGGGAATTGTCTTCCCAGAGCATCAACTTTACTACAAGACTTCAACAAAATATTACATACATTCCGATCAAGACAAACCACACAGAGCACAAAAATTAAAAAGTCCCATGACTTCTCAAGAAAAAGTTTTAGACTTCTCAAGTCTAAAACTCTCCCTTTAATTCACAGTATTCGATGTAAAGCTAGCCCCTGAGCAGTGAAGGAACAGGACTGTCGCTCACAATTTTCGAGGTAAGGAAGTGGAGTCAGGGAAGGCAAAGGTGAAGTCTAAGATCAAACAGGCGGGAAGAGACAGCCCCAGGAGTCAGGTCCAGAGGCGCCGGATTCCGGAGTCCGCCTGGAGTCCACCCGCATGCACCGCTTTGAAGGAATCCCCCCCTGGTGAAGGCCCTTTGGGACTCACTTCTTGATCCCTCGCGGGGGCCCCTTTAGGGTCACCTGGCCTGGAACCTCCTCCATTATACTGGCCCCCTTTTCCTCCAGATGAGTGCCGAGCTGACCCGGAACACCCAGCCAGGCAGCACTTGGCGGGCTATCCAAAGGCTCTGAATGGGACCACGCAGCTCTCTCTCCTGGGCTGGAGGCAGGCTCAGAGTTCAGCTCCTGCGGCTGGGGAGCAGGCATCCTGTCGGACGAGGGGGCAGCTTGGAGGCTACGGCCCCGCCACGGAGGGCCTGGAGCGACTGGGTCCGGGGCAAAGGGGGTAGAGAGGGCACCATGACACCCTGAGCCCAAGATGGGTGGGGTGGCAGGCAGGACGCTGACAGCCCCGCCGGAGAGCTCAGGGCGAAGAAAAGCCAAGGCAAGTATTTTGCCATTTAATCCCCTGGGCCTGCTCCTTATTCACTCACTCATTCTGGAAACCCCAGCTTGGAGTTTACGTTTGAGAGGAGAAACCAGCAGCCCTTTAGGAGGGTGTATACCAGCGGTCTCAGCGAGACAGTTTAGGGGGCAGCGGAGGAGACCGTCTCTGGGAGCAGACACTTCCCGGGGGGAAACAAGCCGGTGACTACAGCAGCCCCGATTCACCAAGCACCTGCAGGGTGCCAGGTCCCGGGTCCAGCCCCATGGTGTAGCCCTACATTAACTCTGACACCCGGGAGAGGCACAGATATCCCGACTCAGCGTTCTGGAGACACCGAGCAACCTGAGAGCTCTCTCTCTTTCCAAAGATCCCTGGTGATCAGGGCTGGGTTTTGTTTGGTATGGGGCCTGGCCAACCGGGCAGTACTTGCCAGGCCATGCGCGATGAACATTCTAGAAACTTAGGCACAGAATGAGACAGGGTGAAGTCAGGGGCCCAGCACACAGAGACGGCCTGGAGAGAGGCCTCTGCTGACAAACAAGAGGATGGCTGGCACCGGGACTCCAAGACCGCCAGCTCCTCTGACCACAGCCTGGTTTAGGAGGGCTGCCCCAGCTCCCCTCTCTCTGGGTATCAGTTTCCCTTTATAAAAGGACATAACTGGGTCTCCTTCAAGGTGCCGTATACTCTCAGGTCCCATCTCTTGCTGGTATTTGGGTTTATAACATGTTTGGACTCTGCTGGCCCACACTGTGCCTGGTCCTGTAAAGGCTTCCCAAAGAGCCACCCTAGCTCTGGCACCTGATGCGGTCTCCTCTGGTTCACACAGGTCCCCCAAGCACAGCAGGCAAACCCCCCGCCGCTCTGGAACAGACAACAGGAGAGCGTGGGCTCCACTTCGTCTTGGCAACCAGTCTCGTGGCTAGCTGCTGCTGCTAAGTCTCTTCAGTCGTGTCCAACTCTGTGCGACCCCATAGACGGCAGCCCACCAGGCTTCCCTATCCCTGGGATTCTCCAGGCAAGAACACTGGAGTGGGTTGCCATTTCCTTCTCCAATGCATGAAAGTGAAAAGTGAAAGGGAAGTCGCTCAGTCGTGTCCAACTCTTAGCGACCCCAGGGACTGCAGCCCACCAGGCTCCTCCATCCACGGGATTTTCCAGGCAAGAGTCCTGGAGTAGAGTGCCATTACTGTGGCTAGACATCACGGTAAAAACCACAGGGCACGGAGAAGCTCAGTGGAGTCAGCTGAGACAAATAGCAGCAACCCAGGAGCTCTTGCCCCCCAAGCGCTGTCTGGCCAGATTTAGGCGAGAATGGGCTCTTCTCTGCCGCCACAGTATTTTATTTGTGCTTCTGTCATGGGACTCATCACAGACTGTCCACGCAGGACACCTGCTTCCCTGCTCCCGGGGCTGACTCTGGGGAGGAGCGCCCTCCCGTTACCTTTGGGTTGTCAATGCCTAGTACCAAGTCTAGCACCCAGATGGCAGGGAAGAATGTTTGCTCAATAAATTTAAAAACTACATCAGTGATGAAAAGCACTTAAAAGTGTCTGCCTTGCTCTCTCGCTAGGAGGAATTACCACCCTCTCACCTACGTCCGGTCCTGAGAACGGCATCAAGTTGTGCTTACAACTCAGGGTGCCTCCTACGTGAAGAGAATGCTGTCACCATAGAAAACAGGTAGACGTGCCCACCACTCCACGCCAGAAGATCAGGGTCCCACCTTCTGCTGAAACCCCGGGTTGACTACATGAATTCAGACCCACCAGCGGGAATGCACCCAGGGCTTCCTTGGTTGTGAATGGATGGCTGGTCCCTTGAAGTTCTTCCTGGCGGAGAGGGATGTAGGGCAGGGTGTCACCTGTCTGACAGGGAAAGGGGTCAGGAGGGGAGCGAGAGTGCCTCCCTTGTTTGGTTTCTGCTGCAGGGCGTCTGACTATAGGTCAAGGATGTAGGCCTTCCCAGTCACACGTTTGTTTTTCTTAACAGATTTATTGCCATGGTTGGGAAAAACCAACCATGGGTACACGGGCAGGGAGCAAATCACACAGGAGTGAGCCAAGAAGATGGCAGAAGAGCAGAGCTAACGGCTGCGACGACAGCTTCCAGAAGGAGGAGGAAACAGAGCCAGGGGCTGGTGTCCTTTGGCAGGTGGCCTCTGGTCTCCTGCAGAGAAGGGGTCTGGGGGCCTTACCTCAAGTGCCCACACACTGCTTCACAGTCTCCATGGACAAGATCTGAGAAGGGGAGCAAAGCAACAAAATGGTGTGACGGAGGCTGCTTGAGTTTCACAGATGCTCTGGAACCTTTACGGAGCGTCTGAGGCCGAATCGCAGCCTCTACAATCCATCACTATATGGAGAGTGCAGCTAGAAACACCCCCAGCCACTCCCTTGGAAAGGTAAGAACTGACTTCATTTCTTTAAACACTAACCTCAACGATTTTTGAAAACTCCTTTTCAGTGTAGCCCCCAGGCCACCATCCCTAGGAGCCCAGCCTGCGCCGCGTACAGAGCCTATGAGCAGCGAGCGACAGGGTGATGAAGGGCAACACTGGCCTGGCACAGCCCCCTGCCTGCACCTCAGACCACAGGCCCCGGGTTGAGGCCCTCAGGGCACAGCAGGACAGTAACGGAAGATGCTTTACAGGGCTGTTCTGAGGACTAAACGAGAATCCAGGCACAAGACGTGAGCACAGTGCTAGCCATCCAGAGGGCTGAAGAAATACGGGTTATTTTGTTTTGTTTCTCTCCAAAGGCAGAAACCGCTTCCAACTCCAGAGTATTTTAAATGAAGTCTTAATTGTCAGTTCCAAAAGAGTTACAAACATCCTGGGCACAGGTTTCCATCTATTCCTATTAAAAGCTAATAAATGCCTCATAATCCCTTTACTCTGACCACACGCTGCTTCCAAGAAGAACAGATTGCTCGTAATCACACCAGGTTACACTGAATCCTCTTCTCACGTATTTCTGCGACGGAGAGCATGAAATGAAAAGATACTGTGACAGAAATTATTCTGTACTTGCCTACGGGGAACTTGTCTTAGATGAGAGGGTCTTAAGTGGCTAGAAAAACAAGCACCGTTCAGTTTAGCAGCATTCAGGCTGGTCAGAAGCTCGCTTAAGACTACTTAAGGCCAACCACCTAGTAAGAAGTGGTGAACACCAGGGGTGCTGGTGCCTCAAATTCTTCTTATAGCTTTACCCAGTCTGTGTCATGGAGAAGCTTTGGAGCACGTTGAGGTTTGACAGAAAGCAACAAAATTCTGGAAAGCAATTATCCTTCAATTAAAAAATAAATAAAATTTTTAAAAAAGCTTTGCAATGTGAATTTCAACAGAAGCCTTAAAAATTAACGTGTTAAAAACTTTTCTTTTATATTCCCAAAGAATTATGGCATGCTTCAATGTCAAGAACGAATGGAAAGCAGTGCAGCCTATCATTTACAGAAATTTATCACACAGTAAAAATGAATTAAACAAAAATGAAAACAAAAATCCTGTAAATATTCCCCTAGTGATCAATGCTTGGAATGTGTGGAACTGTTCTACAGGGTGGTCAGTCCTGGAGGGAGGTTTCTGGAAAGAGGAAGGGAGACCCAAGGTGGTGGCACACATTTCCTGCCTCTTGGGGCGGGGGCGGGGGAACCAGAGCATCTCTGATGAGCACTCTGGATTCCTTAGAGGAATTCTGTTTGTCTGGTGAATGTAAAATACCTTAAGGAGTCCTTCACACTGGTACTCTTCCTCCGGAATCTGTTCCATTTTCAAATATAACAAAGGACTTGCCCAGAAGAGCTGTGACAGGCACCTCTGTTCAATCCAGCTGTCAGTTAACTGTCTCTGGAGTATCATTTTGTGTAGGTTCCGGTGACAAAAGGGGCTCCTTTTACTCTTCTAACCTGGGTAGGGCCAAGGGTTTTCCAAGCCGACTCTGACAGGCCCGAGACAAGGCTACTGTAACCGTCACGGGAAGTCAGCGGGGAGCCAGGCACACGGTGCAGCCAAAGCCCAGCTCAGAGGGAGGACCCGAGGCCTCCGGCACACGAGGAGTCTCCACTGCTGCAGGGCCCAGGGCGACTGACGTCTCAGAGGCCCAGCCCCGTCAAGCGCCAGCCCCCTCTGCGCCCGGCCACCCTGGTTCTGCCGGTTCGGGAAAGCTCTCTGTGCATACAGCCTTAAGGATATTTGTCCACTAGAGTCTGGAGGCCTAGCGCTCACAGCATCAGCAGCATCAATATTCTCCGGGGCTTGTCTTACATGCAAATTCAGACCTGCTCCACCAAAAGTTACAGGTGTGGAGTCCAGTAGCCTGTGTTTTAACAAGCCCTCCAGATGATGCTGGTGCAGGTTCACGTCTAAGAACTTCTGNGGGAGGGTGAGGGAATAAGCAGTCGTGGTCCCCGGCTTCCCTAGAGTCCAGGAGCCACAATACTGAGCCACGTGCTGCAACCCCGGAAGCCCGCACACCCCAGAGGCTGTGCTCCACAACAAGAGAAGCCACCACAATGAGCGGCCTGCGCCTGACAACTCACAACCAGAGGAAGCAACCTGAGCAAACCAGCAAAGACCCAGCGCAGCCACAAAATGAAGGGAGGCAGGTTCTGTGCTCAGTCTGATGGTGACGACCTGCCATCCTACCAAACTCTGTGTTCAGAAAGGACCCAGGCAATCCTGCAGCGTGGCCTGCTCCCCACCGGCAGGCTGTGCCAGGAGGGAGAGACACCCGTTTTCACTGTGCACCCAGGTGGGGGAGCACGCGTGGATTAATGGCTGCATGATTAATGCAGCCCTGGATCAGCGGCTGCGAACGGGAACGAGACGGTGCTCTATGGGGAAGGCAGTAACAGCTGCCTGGGCTGCCAGCACAAAGGAAACGACTCACCTTCTCTGGAACACCCAGCGGGCGGGTGGGGGAGGACACATTACTGTGAGGAGGTACCAGGTGAGGACCAACAGATTGGCAAAACCCAGGTTTTAGTTCCTCCCACAGGCTCCGGAGGCCNCGGGAACGAGACGGTGCTCTATGGGGAAGGCAGTAACAGCTGCCTGGGCTGCCAGCACAAAGGAAACGACTCACCTTCTCTGGAACACCCAGCGGGCGGGTGGGGGAGGACACATTACTGTGAGGAGGTACCAGGTGAGGACCAACAGATTGGCAAAACCCAGGTTTTAGTTCCTCCCACAGGCTCCGGAGGCCAGAGCCGGGCGCCTCCCCCCTCACACTCCCTTCTGCTCCATGTGGAGCTGCCTGGGGCAATGGGGCAAAGAGGAGATAAGCTCCCACCACAGGGCACCTCCACTCTCCTGGGAGGGCGGGCATAAAGGAGAGGTACTAAAAACATCAGTTTGGATCACTGAGCTTTGCGGTGGGGGGGAGGGGCTTTAATTTTTTACAAGAGCTGAGATCCCAAGAAAAAGGAAACACTAGGGAGAAATTGGAGCAGACAATGGCACCCCACTCCAGTACTCTTGCCTGGAAAATCCCATGGGTGGAGGAGCCTGGAAGGGTGCAGTCCATGGGGTCGCGAAGAGTCAGACACGACTGGATGATTCACTTTCACTTTTCCCTTTCCTGCATTGGAGAAGGAAATGGCCACCCACTCCAGTGTTCTTGCCTGGAGAATCCCAGGGACGAGAGAGCCTGGTGGGCTGCCGTCTTATGGGGTCACATGGAGTTGGACACGACTGAAGCGACTCAGCAGCAGCAGCAGGGAGAAATTAATAATCCCTTCCCATTAACTGTGACACAATCTGCATTTTCCATTGACAGTGAAAGATCAAAGCAGACATTTTCCCGTTTTTTTCTGACGAGGAATTATTTCTAAGGCTTGCGGATCACCACGCGCTCAATCAGAGGCCTACCTCCCTCCTCTGAGACACCTGCCCCCAGCCTGCCGCTCACTCTGCCTCCTCTGTCACTTGCCACGGTGGCTGCTCGGGCTTGGAGAACGTGCTGAACGCAAGCACTGATTAGTTCCACGGATGGTGCAGGGACTCGATCAGGCCCGAGAACTGGAGGCTGCTCCCTCCTGATGTCAAAGTGAGAGGCAGCCCAGCCGGAGATGCTCTGGTTCCACTTCCGTCCTGCGTTCGCTAGAAAAACCTTAACCTCAATCTCCTCCTTTGGACAATCTCAAGGGGCCAGGCCTGATACTGGCTAAAACCACTTCCAGATTTTTTTGTTCTAAGAAGTGGCCAGATTTAAAGATAGTACCCCAAAGAACACATTCAGTATATTTTTATTTCAACATGTTGTGCAAAACTGGCCTTTCTAGAACCTTGACATGTTCTAATAATAGATTTCCTGGTTAAGTAAGATGATGTTACAACAATAAGACACCAGGAGAAAAGGAGATGGGAGGAAGAGAGAGATCAGGAGATTTTTTTAAATTACCACTGAAATATACGTAAATATGAACATACATACTTTTTTAAATTTATTAAACAAGTTACAGGGACAGAAATGCCATTTATAAGGACAGTCATTAGGCTATGCTTTCATTCTTTCAATTTTTAGAAAAATCAAGCACATTTCTTTTAAGAGATGTTTTACACTGATGCTTGGCTGTGTTGGGTCTTCAATGCGGCTCTCTGCTGCACAGGCTCTCGGGCACGCTGCTGCAGAGGCGCTCGGGCTCTCTGGTGCAGAGGCTCTTGGGCAAGCTGTTGCAGAGCACAGGCTCTCGGGTGCCTGGGCTTTAGTAGTTGGTGGCACACAGGCCTAGCTGCCCCGTGGCACGTGGCACCTTAGTTCCCAGACCGGGATCAAACCCGTGTCCCCCGCCATTGGGAGGCAGATTCGTAACTGCTGGCCCACTAGGGAAGTCCCCAGGGTCCCCTTTCGAAAGCAAAGGGGGTTAAGTCAGGCCTCCAGGTACTCTATTCTCATAAGGATGTAAGGTAAAATTTCTTTTATTTGTAACTGTGACAAAAGGGTTGTTCTACATAAAATTACTTTCTATAAAATTCAAACTTACTCCTTTAAACAATTTGGTATCTATGAAGAACATCTTGCACAACGCCTCACACAGAGCTTCTGTGATAAGACAGCTGGAGGGGGGCAGGGGGAGAGGAGGCGGGCAGCCACCAGAAGCACCACGATGAAGCGATGCCTGTGAGCCTAGCTTGTGCAGAACTTTCCGTGGTGACATTAAACTCGGTACTAAATGCTGTGTAATTCAGGTCTGTCAACCACGAGCTGACTTTGACAACCATCCTGCCTCTGTCCTTGGCTAACTGACACTTCTTCTGGTTCACTGGGTGCCTGTTTCCAGCATTCCCTCTGTTCCTAATTGAAAATGTTTCCAACTGCTCTGATGTGCCCCAGAAGTCAAGCAACCCAGGACTGTATGCAGGAGATGCAGATTCAGTGAAGACAGGCCTATGGGGAGGAAAGTGTCTGACTTCAGCAGCCATGACTGGGGACACAGAACCACTTGTGGACTCCAGAGAACTTCCTGGCTCCTAGAATTGTGGTTCTGATGGCTGAGACTTTCGTNACTGCTCTGATGTGCCCCAGAAGTCAAGCAACCCAGGACTGTATGCAGGAGATGCAGATTCAGTGAAGACAGGCCTATGGGGAGGAAAGTGTCTGACTTCAGCAGCCATGACTGGGGACACAGAACCACTTGTGGACTCCAGAGAACTTCCTGGCTCCTAGAATTGTGGTTCTGATGGCTGAGACTTTCGTTCTGGGAAAGGAAGATGTTCTTGACTCAGGATTCCTAACTGCTTTCAAATCATTTTTGGTAGCTATGAGGATAGGGTAGACTATCCTAATAGATATTCAGTTCAGTTCAGTTCAGTTCAGTTCAGTCGCTCAGTCGTGTCCGACTCTTTGCAACCCCATGAATCACAGCACGCCAGGCCTCCCTGTCCATCACCAACTCCTGGAGTTCACCCAAACTCATGTCCATTGAGTAGGTGATGCCATCCAGCCATCTCATCCTCGGTCGTCCCCTTCTCCTCCTGCCCCCAATCCCTCCCAGCATCAGTCTTTTCCAGTGAGTCAACTCTTCACATGAGGTGGCCAAAGTACTGGAGTTTCAGCTTTAGCATCATTCCTTCCAAAGAAATCCCAGGGCCGATCTCCTTCAGAATGGACTGGTTGGATCTCCTGGCAGTCCAAGGGACTCTACAGTCTTCTCCAACACCACAGTTCTATTAATAGTTAGTATCTATTAAGGGCTTCCCTGGTGGCTCAGATATCAATGAATATTAAAAGAATCAAGGATATTAATAAGGAGCCTCATTAATCTGGGCATCAGGTTCTTCAGGCGTATGTCAGGATCTCTGGCTAATCCAGGAAGCGGAGATCTCAGGCAGAGTAGAGAGGAGAAGCGAAAAGAAGAGCAGCAGGCGCCTCTGAAGACAGCAACCCACAGAGCGCCAGCCTGGAATGAGTAAAGCAAGACAGCCTCAGGAAGGACGACGCCCCAGAGCAAGGACTGGGAAGGACACGGGACAGGCGGCACAGNGCGGAGATCTCAGGCAGAGTAGAGAGGAGAAGCGAAAAGAAGAGCAGCAGGCGCCTCTGAAGACAGCAACCCACAGAGCGCCAGCCTGGAATGAGTAAAGCAAGACAGCCTCAGGAAGGACGACGCCCCAGAGCAAGGACTGGGAAGGACAAGGGACAGGCGGCACAGAAGGGTTACCTGTGGGGTCTGGTCATGTGGACGACTGCACTGCAGGAACTGTAAAGACCTGCTGTGGGCAGGCGGGGCTGGAAGACAGCGAGCGATGGAAACGAGGTGGGGGAGGAACGGGGTTAATGCAAAGGAAAACAAAAACGATAAAGGAAGAAAAAGAAATGTACTCAGCATATACTACTACTCAGCTCAGCAGGAAACAATGTCACAGTAATATAAAACATCGTCCCAATAATGAAACACAATACGGATGTATATTAAAATGGTTCAAATTCAAATATATTGAGAGTTTCATCATAATACTCAAGAAATTGCTACATAAGCATGATATTTAGAAATATAGAGGTAAAAATCAGAAAAAAAAACAGCTAAANAAAACGATAAAGGAAGAAAAAGAAATGTACTCAGCATATACTACTACTCAGCTCAGCAGGAAACAATGTCATAGTAATATAAAACATCATCCCAATAATGAAACACAATACTGATGTATATTAAAATGGTTCAAATTCAAATATATTGAGAGTTTCATCATAATACTCAAGAAATTGCTATATAAGCATGATATTTAGAAATATAGAGGTAAAAATCAGAAAAAAACAGCTAAGNTCATCCCAATAATGAAACACAATACTGATGTATATTAAAATGGTTCAAATTCAAATATATTGAGAGTTTCATCATAATACTCAAGAAATTGCTATATAAGCATGATATTTAGAAATATAGAGGTAAAAATCAGAAAAAAAAACAGCTAAATGGGTTTATAGTGATCACTTCTGGGGAGAGAGAGAGCTGAATAGGGGAACTACTGCTTTTCTTTCAAAGTCTATAATGTGATGCCAAGACAATTTAGATGGGGAAAGAATTAACAAAGGAAAAAAAAAATACATGTTCACACATGTAATACAGATGCTGCTGAGACAACTGGATACCACATGCAAAAGAATGAAGTTGGATCTGTTCGTCAAACCATATACAGAAATTAACTCAAAACGGATTACAGACCCAAATGTGAAACTCTGAAACTCTTAGAAGAAAACAAACCTCTATGACCTTGGTTAGGCAAAGATTTCTTAGATATGATACCAAAAACACAGTGACAAAAGAAAAAAAAAGGTAGTCTTAACCAAAATTAAAACTTTTGAGCTTCAAAGTACACCATCAAGAAAGCAGAGACGAGTCACAAAATGGGAGATAATATTTGCAAATCATGTATCTGACTAGAGTATACACAGAATTCTTATAACAATAGAAAAAAGACAATGACCAAATTTAAAAATGCACAGGATCTCAATAGACATTTCAGTAGAAAAGGTAAACAAATGGCCAGCAAGCATGTGAGAAGATGCTCAACATCTTTAGCCATCAAGAAAATCCAAATTAAAACAACAATGAGAAGCCACTTCACACCACTAGGATGGCTATAATCTTGAAGATAGACAACAGTAAGTGTTGATGGGGATTGTGGGGGAAGTTGGATCCCTCCTACATTGCTGCTGCTGCTCAGTCACGTCAGTCGTGTCTGACTCTGTGCAACCTCATAGATGGCAGCCCACCAGGCTCCTCCATCCCTGGGATTCTCTAGGCAAGAACACTGGAGTGGGTTGCCATTTCCTTCTCTAATGCATTGCTAGTGAGAATGTAAAATGATAGAATCACCTTGGAAAACAGTTTCTCAAAAAGTTAAACATACACTTATCATACAATTTAGCAATTCCACTCCTAGCAAGTGTACACAAAAACTTTTACACAGATGTTTATAACAGCATTATCCATAATACTCCCAAAGTGGAAAACAATCAATGTTCATTAACTGATAAACAAAAGATAGTATATCCATACAATGAAGTATTATTCAAACATGAAAAGGAATGGAATGCTGATATATGCCACAATATCAATGAACCCTGAAAAAAAACTACAAAGTGGAAAAAGCCAATCACAAAACACCGCATACTGTATGTATAGTTCTACTTATACGAAAGGTCCAAAACAGGCAAATTTCTAAAGATAGAAAGACAGAAAGTAGAATGATGGCTGCCTAGGGCTAGGAGTTGAGGGGTGGAATGGAGGAGANTCAATGAACCCTGAAAAAAAACTACAAAGTGGAAAAAGCCAGTCACAAAACACCGCATACTGTATGTATAGTTCTACTTATATGAAAGGTCCAAAACAGGCAAATTTCTAAAGATACAAAGTAGAATGATGGCTGCCTAGGGCTAGGAGTTGGGGGGTGGAATGGAGGAGGGATGGGGAGTGACTGCTAACAGGCCTGGGGTTTCTGTTTAGGGTGAAGACAATGCTCTAAACTTACTATGCAATAAGGTTGCAAAACCCTGCGAATATGCTAAAACTCACTAGATTTAAGTATCATTTTCATGAGGGAATTTTATGGTATGTGAGTTATATCTCAATAAAGTTGTTTTTAAACATCTCTAAGGCAGTGGTTGGGTTTCCCAGGTGGCTCAGTAATAAAGAATCTGCCTGTCCACCAAAAGACCCAGGTTCTACCCCTGGGTTGGGAAGATCCCCTGGAGAAGGAAAGGACAACCCGGTCCAGTACTCCTGCCTTGAGAATCCCATGGACAGAGGAGCCCAGCAGGCTACAGTCCCTGGGGTGGCAGAGAGTGGAACACGACTGAGCGACCGAACAGCAGCAAGGCAGTGGTTACTACACAGGTGTGCAGACACTGGTCACAACTCGCTCAACTCTACACATAAATGGGTACCTGTTATTGCATGTAAGTCATACTCAATAAACTGGACTTTTAAAAATGTATATAGGGACTTCCCTAATGGCCCAATGACTAAGCCGCTGCACTCCCAGTACAGGGGGCCTGGATTTATTTTTTGATCCCTGGTCAGGGAACTAGATCTCATTTTCAGCAACTAAAGAGTATGCATCCTTCAATTAAAGATTCTGCATGCCACAGCTAAGACCCGGCAGAGCCAAATAAAAATTTTTAAAAATGTATCTAATGCAACAGTTTTATTACAGTGAATTTATAGAAATATTACTTTCAGAACACAAAGCAGGAAAAAAAATACCAAACTCATTACCACCTTTCTGTGGACAGCATTAATCATCAGTGCTAGGCAGACGTCCTCTGCCTTCCTCAGAAAGGGCTAACATGCTGGTCAGACTCAATTCCGAAAGGAAAGCAACAATGTCGGTTTAATCAACATTTTCCCGAAGTTAGCAAGTGCCTTCCTATCAGAACTCTTTGTTTTTCTGAACAGAACTCTGAAATATTAAAGTACTATTTATTCTCAATTAAAAAAATATTTTTTTTTTCATTCTGGAAGGATCTTGGAGAGCAAAGCTCTTATTTGACAGGCCTGTCCATGGACTGAGGCCTACAGTAGCTAACAGCCTTGCTCAGGATTGCAGGGACGGGAGCTGACATGCTGCACCCAGCGCCCTCGTGAATGGGTCCAGCATGGTCCCAGCCCCGCGCCCCAGGGACAGCTGTTCCATGTCAGCACACACAGCGGGCGGGGTGCGAGCACCAGGCACCCCCCAGCACAGGGAGTGCTCTCCACTCACTCCTCAGACTGACCCGAGGAAGCGGGGACCCACGCCCACTCCCCAGTTTACTGATGAGAAATTAGTCGCCAAGCCCTGAGTCCACAGCCCGCAGTCCATGAGCTGAAAGAACAGAGCTGGTGCCTCCCGCTGGCCGCTACGTCTCCAGAAACCGAACTTCTAAGTAAGAGACGCCCACTTCCCTAAGAGCGCACCTTCTGCACGTTCAATTCTTCTGGCAGGCGTCAGCATTGTACATTTCCTACATGTGGGGTGATGCTCACTGACCTCACTCCTGTTACAACAGTTTTACCGTACCTCATCGGGGGCTCCGGCCCACGTCTGTCTTTCGTCTCAAATCCAGTCACTCCTCCCCTCTCTTCTCGCTGATGAGCCCCTCGCCAGGCCAGACCCAGGGGAATGGCAGTCCCCCCGATCTTCAGCAGCGCAACGACACCCAGCATGGCACCAACCACGAGAGGGGGGCTGTAGCAGAAGCACAGCCTTTTTGTATGTGGTACATATGGAAACATGGAGCCAGTGAGAAATGACGGCATGGCATTGAGAGAAAAGACTGCTTTAAACAACTGCATGTGTTCTTACAAACGCTTTCTCAAACGTGACGGCTTTTAATTTAAAGTGATCGGAACAGACGCGCACAGTTCATCCCACAGTCCCTCTAAGCTACTATCGCGCTCACCACATCAGTCTACCAGGTTTTAAGTTGCAGGCTGACCTAAAAGATAATCATGACCTCAAAATAAATCTATTAAATATTGTATAGATTGAAGGGAAAGAAAAGGAGACCTCTCTGAGAAACAATACCATATTTGGTCTTGGGAATCCACTGGGATGTAAAACATAGACAAAATTATGGGCCACTTTAGAACAAAGCTGTAACAGAGTGAAAAACAGACATTTTTCACTCTGTTAAAGGGAAAGACGATTAGAAGTCAATGGAGACAACCTGAGCCATGCTGGGGTTTTCCTTGCTAATGCCAGCAAATTCTTGCCTAAAAACACGGCAGTCCACTTATTACTTGATGTTCGCTTCATGAATGCCTTCAGTGAGGTGAGTTTGGGAGGTTCTCCTTGTCAGACCCATCTTGATGGTGAAGGGCCACTAAAGCAAGAATCTGACCTACTGCGAAACATCCCACGATTGACGTGCAAACACACACATGTCTGAGAAGCACAACCTTCATTCCTGAGTGCTGCCAACGTGGGGAAATTTTCTCCTGAAACGGACCCCAGAGCCACAGCTCAGCGCCACTCAGTAACCACCACAGGCAGAGGCAGTCTACCACAGTCTGTAGATTGTGACTGTCGTTTTCTCTGAATCAAAAATCAAAGTCTCACCTCATACAGTAAGGGCTTGCCAGGATCGTGTGTGTGTGTGAGTGTGTGTGTGTGTGTGTGTGTGTACTAACCATGGACAAGAAGGCAGTAGGCCAGGTATCGTGGTATAGATAAAAATAGCCTCAAGAAGCAAGTGAGAGATTGCAAGCAACTGCACAACAAAGTCAGGGGTAAAGACAGTATTGCTCTTATAATAATTTTGGCTTTAAGAACGAATTACTTGATATTCTGATACCAGCCATGTAAACAGACCTAAAATGAAAGGAACATGTGCCAATCTCGACATTTTCAACTAAACAACAACAAACGTTTCAAATTAAAAAAAAAAAAAAATTTATATATATCTATATATATCATTCAGATACAGTACTAGGGCAAGTGAAATGAGCCAGGCTTAGGCCACGAAGCTAATCCAGAAGCCATCATTTCCTCCCTAAATACTTGAGAAATATCAGTTTCCTAAATCCTTAATTTATACACATTACAACTGTAAGTGTTTTGACTGGATTTCCTTTGGAGTAAGGGGTCAAGACTATTTTAAATATGCCAAAATAAAGGAAAACCGGTAATTATAATATTGGACTTGGTCCTTGTTTCAGTCGGTCCTTTCTGAGCTTTTGGAAATAACTGCATCGGTACAAATGCACACCTGTCTCACCAGAGAACAATTTCTTAAGAAATGCTTCCACTTATAAATATGAATTCAATTAATTAATAATACACATTGACCTTTGATTGTTCTTTTCCAAAAGTGCAGGATTTTACATCAAGAGGGGTCAAACACTACACATTCTGAATCAAAGAGCATGATCTTGGGGCCAGACAGACCTGTGTTCCATTGCTGGTCTAGCCACAGGCCCTACTCACAACCTCTCTGCATTGTCATGGAAGGACAGCTCTCCAACCTAAAAAGGACTGCACTGCAAAGAAACTCACCAAGCTCTGGGTTGATATTCTATTTCAATTATCTCTTTTTACATAAACACTACTTTCAGAATATACTATTTGTTTCTAGGCTTATAAACGTCCAACCCCTCAAAGTTGCTTCGAAGAATTTCTCTCAATTTGCCACAAGTTAACTCGACAGTGAAGAAGTACATGTTTACCACATTAAGGCTCCCATGTGACCCATTAAAACTGTCCAGGATTGTTGTACAGTTATTAAATGTTTAATGCATTATACAGAGGGGGGCTTTCTGAGCTATGTGAACTTTAACTGTGGTATGCTCCGACCAGAATGCTCCAAGATGAAAGCTAACTCTTTGCAGATTTTTGTGCTTGGTGCCTTAACACCAGTTAAAATGCGGACAAGAGGAAAGAACTTTGCCAAGAGCTTAACAGAACAGAGAAAGAAGTTGCGGCAAGAGTCGGGCAAACGGGAACCATCCTCTCATTTGTCCTGATGCCAAAATGAACTTAGACAGCTGTCCTGGGGCAACACGGAAAGTCTGGGAAAGCACACCGTGTGTACTGCACCTTGATGAACACGTGCTGAAAGGCGGGGCCAGGGGCCAGAGCCCTGGTTCTCCTCTCACCTCCACCCCCTGGAGGAGGCTTCTAACCAAACCTACAGGCCCCCTCCTTTGTGCTTTTCTCTGACTGAGTAGGTTGCAAAACCTCCAAAGAACTGTCCTCACTGTGGTTAGGGTCACTGCTTTGGAAACTATACAAAAAAATACCACCCAGAATAATACAAATTGATGGGAATTATTTTTAAAGATTTCCTTTTGGCGCTAGTTTATCAAAAGAAGGCAACTCCCTTTGAAAATTATATGCAACTTGGTGTTCTCTTTAAGTCACTGAGCTAGAAACATGNATCAAGAGGGGTCAAACACTACACATTCTGAATCAAAGAGCATGATCTTGGGGCCAGACAGACCTGTGTTCCATTGCTGGTCTAGCCACAGGCCCTACTCACAACCTCTCTGCATTGTCATGGAAGGACAGCTCTCCAACCTAAAAAGGACTGCACTGCAAAGAAACTCACCAAGCTCTGGGTTGATATTCTATTTCAATTATCTCTTTTTACATAAACACTACTTTCAGAATATACTATTTGTTTCTAGGCTTATAAACGTCCAACACCTCAAAGTTGCTTCGAAGAATTTCTCTCAATTTGCCACAAGTTAACAGAAATGAGAGGAACCACTCTCATTCCCGTCCCACTAGAAGTCACACGTGTCCCAGACAGACGCTGCTGCTGGACGTGGACGTTCTACTCTGTTCAGAGGACAGGGACAGGAGGAAGCATGGTCAGGACCCCCCAATCCTCTCACCATTTGGCCCAGCCAGACAAGAGCCCCGAGCAGGCCAGAGGCAGCTCTGATGCAAAAAGCACCTTTAGGGCTCCTTAAGCCCTGCATCACTCGAAGCCCAGGGACGCTCAGAGCCCATCAGGCAACTTCTGGCCTCAGATCCCCCCCGTGCCCTTGAGGCTTCCTCCAACCAGAAAGCCTAAGAATTCTGTACATCCTTTACTCCCCTTGAAAGATCCCACCCAATACTCATCAACCTCTGATATTTATACCTAAGATGGAAAGGTGGAGGTGATGTTGGTCAGCTCTTCTACCTGGAGAAAGAGCAGGGTCCCAGCTCATCCCACTCTTGCCCTGTTTCCATTTGGCTCGATTAGTTTATTTAATTATACCACACTTGATCAGCCTTGGAGTTGGGGTTCTGAGGTTAGATCAGTTCAGTGCAGTTCAGTCGCTCAGTCGTGCCGGACTCTGCATCCCCACGGACTGCAGCACGCCAGGCCTCCCTGTCCATCACCAACTCCCAGAGCTCGCTCAAACTCATGTCCATTGAGTCAGTGATGCCATCCAACCATCTCATCCTCTGTCGTCCCCTTCTCCTCCTGCCCCCAATCCCTCCCAGCATCAGAGTCTTTACAAATGAGTCAACTCTTCGCATCAGGTGGCCAAAGTATTGGAGTTTAATCTTCAGCATCAGCCTTCCAATGAATATTCAGGACTGATTTTCTTCAGGATAAACTGGGTGGATCTCCTCGCAGTCCAAGGGACTCTCAAGAGTCTTCTCCAACACCACAATTCAAAAGCATCAATTCTTCAGCATTCAGCTGTCTTTATGGTCCAACTCTCACATCCATACATAACCATAGGAAAAACCATAGCCTTGACTAGACAGACCTTTGTTGGCAAAGTATGTCTCTGCTTTTTAATATGCCATCTAAGTTGGTCATAACTTTTCTTTCAAGGAGCAGGAGTCTTTTAANCTTCGGCATTCAGCTGTCTTTATGGTCCAACTCTCACATCCATACATGACCATAGGAAAAACCATAGCCTTGACTAGACAGACCTTTGTTGGCAAAGTATGTCTCTGCTTTTTAATATGCCATCTAAGTTGGTCATAACTTTTCTTTCAAGGAGCAGGAGTCTTTTAATTTCATGGCTGTAATCACCATCTGCAGTGATTTTAGAGTCCAAAACAATAAAGTCTGACACTGTTTCCATTGTTTCCCCACCTATTTACCATGAAGTGATGGGACCAGATGCCATGATCTTAGGTTTTCTGAATGTTGAGCTTTAAGCAAAATTCTTCACTCTCTTTTACTTTCACCAAGAGGCTCTTTAGTTTTTCTTTGCTTTCTGCCATAATGGTGGTGTTATCTGCATATCTGAGGTTATTGA